>APFE030207095.1:0-24610 GCA_000404065.3 Pinus taeda | reverse complement strand
GTTATTTTTGTGCCTTTATATTATTATTGTTAGGTTGGCTGGGTTATATTGTGACTCCTTAGACTCCTATATATAGAAAGGAGGTTTTGTCATTTGAATCATCAAAGAATCATTCATTTGTGTAATGTAAAGGAGGTTCCCCCCTCAAAGAGGCTGAATTCTAAGGCATTGATCTATATTTTCTATCTTTTTGTGAGTTGGTTTCATAACACTCTGGAAGTATTCTATAGCCCACAACATAAGGTGATGGTGAAAAGGCATAGAAAGAAAAGAAAATTGGACTCTATAGCTGTTACTACCCCTAAAAATGAATTAATGGATGTTCTATGGAAGGACTCGCCTGTCAATCCATCCACCAACTTAAATAGGCTCTCGCAGTTTGCAGGCGCCTATGCTACAATGGCCATAGACAAAGCAACAGAAGTTCAAATGTTTCTTAGAGAAAAAGGAAAGTAAAACAACGTCGCTCAAGAAACAATTACAGCAAGTCAAATCCATCCAACAAGCAAAGATACATTTGGCCAAGCTTCAACAGGAATTTAAACAGATGTAAATAGAACATCAAATCAGCTTAGCCAAGAAGGAAGAACAGATGTAGGAAATAACTTATCTTCATAAAGACGATCCAAAGATTGATCAATTTATTACCGAAGCACTCAGACTTAATTTGCAATTGACACATTAGAAAGAATTACCGTGCCAGAAGATTTCACACTGGAAATCTTATTGCGAAACAAGTGATAAACTGACAAGTCAAGTCATAGGAATGCGACTTGAATATGATGAGATGTTTAAAAAGCTCTCTGTTCACATTGCCTAACAAATTACAGAGGAGGGGAGAAAATTTGACCTGCCCAAGCTAGAAGAATTGCATAAGGAAATTCTACTTGCAAGCTGGGATTCTCGGTTTAAAGAAGAAAAAAAGGAAACAACGGATGCGAAGCCAACAACAAACATTATCATAGAAAATATCAATGAGAGTTTGCATGGTCCCAATCTAGTTGCAGATTCCATTCCAGGGTTCCTTCCAGATGTGAAATAGCTCGAACAACAATGGAAACAAGTAGTAGAGGAAAAATAAGAAGTTATAAGGAAAACGACTAGGTTATACTGGGAGGCATATTAGAAACATTTGGTCAAGCCTCACAACCAATGGATGACCTTGTGATGCTTAACCACTTCTGCCGAGAAAATGGCACCAACACTGACCGATGTTGTAATCGATGGACAGTTAAAATCTAAAGTTGGTCGGCCTACATAGCTGAAGGCTATGGTGGACATCTGTGATCTGAAGGATGAATGCAACATAGTTAGTCACCTTGTTTACTTTAATTTTGATTTTATTTTTGCATAAATTGAGGCAAGTCATTTAAACCTCCTTAACTATTTTTGTAATAATCTGTTTTTAGTTTTATAGTTTTAGTATTTAAACCCCTCTCATGCATTTAGAGAGGAGTCCAGAATTTTATCATAAACTCTCTTCAAAACATGCACTTATGTCCCTTTGAGGAAGTTCTGGTGAAATATATGGAACATAATTTATTTTTATCTGACTTAGCATCTTCTATTGAAATTGTGCTTTTGTACTCTTAGATGATGTTGAATGGATTGAAGATAGATCAATATGGCTGAAACACATGAGTAGGACGTATTATAATTGGTACTTTTATCTCGTAATCCTTTTTACTTGTGTATTAAGCAATCATTTCTTTTTCGAATTATTTATGTATGAAAGTCAGAATTTCGATTATCGTTATTGCACTTCTGTATGACGATGATCTTTATTTTATGCTAAATATATGAATAACTCTTTATGCGATATATTTCTCACAATCATTTCAGCTAACTTTTTATATGATACGATTATTGTTAAAACGGATTCACTTCTAATCGTAATTGAATGATCTTTATTACCAGTTGCTTTTAGAAATTATTGTAGATCGCATACATCAAGTTTATCCTGGATATATTATGATTAGATAGCTTTTAGAAATTAGAAGTTAAATGCATTTGTGATTGATTAGCTTAGACTAAATTACTGTTAGCTTAAACATTACTCTAAAACATCACACATCACCCCATTTAGCACAAGCATTAAACAGATTGGGAAACTAGTCTCATTATCCCTATTTGGAGCCACTACTCCAAACGGAAAAGGAGCTGCCAATCAAGGTCCAGACTGGGTGGTTTTCCCCCATGTTGAGGCAATGATTTTCAAGGCTTCAACGTTTTGGTGCTAGAAGGAGGGCCTGAACTGTGAATGGCAAGTAAGTCCAAATTAACAAACCATTCTAAGAGTAAAAATCCCTCACCCTCTCCTCCAACTTCTCGAAAATCTTATAAATCCCCTGATCCTCAGCAAGAAGTTGCACAGGATATTATAGAACCTGTTGCTGAAAACCTAATCGATCCAGAGCTTTCTTCTCTTACCGAAGCCCCTGAAGTTCAATCTTTGATTCATAAATTACAGTGGACTTCATTATCACAAGAAGGATCTGAGATATCTTAGGATAGTGTTACTTCTTATTTCACTCCATCTCGGCCGTTAACTAGAGCACATAGTGAAAAGTTTGGAATACCTTTGTTCAAATTTCCGCTTCCAAGCTAGAAGAAAGCTAAGAAGACACCATCCTAATCTCACAATGATTTTTTATCATCATCTTCATCCATCCCATCTATACCCTCACAAGATCAATCATCCATCTCACCACTCCATATCATGAATCACACAGGTACAAGAGCTATATCTTCCTCTACCCAATCACCTTCAAACCCTACTGCAACACCTTCCCCTACCCACATACCAGCAATTGTATAGAATCCCCCACAGAATCCTCCAAGGCTATGGACAAACCCAGGGGCTGTTAGGATGGCTGCTCCTTTACATCAATTACCAGCACATCCAAAAAAATGGCTACCCAAATTCAATCCTGATAATGGCCTATTGGTTGAGGAACATATAAATAATTTTATGTTGTCCATTAACTTGAATCAAGTAGAGGAGGAAGACGTAGTTGTAAGACTATTCCCACATACTTTGCAAGGAGTAGTAAGATCATGGTACTTTTTATTACCATTAGGTTCTATTAATAGTTGGGATGCTTCTCAAGAGAAATTTTTAACAAAGTTTGGAGATGATAGATCTACAACTACCTTAATTAGTGATCTCTCTAATTTAAAAGATGAGCCAAGAGAACCTATCAAAGACTTCAACTCTTTCTTCAATAAAATATTGAATAAAATACCAGTGGCATCTAAGCCTAGCGATGAAGTCCATAATGAGTGGTACATCTCTGCTCTGTCATCAAACACAGCTATCTTTGTTGGTAGAGCTACCAAACCAACCTGGGCAGAAAATATGAAAGAGGCAATAGCTGTAGAAAAATACATCCTAGCTATCGAAAAAAGAAATGCATTAGCAGAACTGAAATATAAGAAAGTAACCTTTAGATATGACTCTAAGAAGAAACCACCGAAAGATCCTTTTGATATTGAAGTATTACATAAAGTCCTCAAAACCATGTCTAATGAAATGGTTGATATTAAGAAACAGGTAGCAAAGACTTCCTCCAAAAAACCTTTCAGACCATTCAAAAAGAATTCTCTTGCTGATCCTAAGCCTCCAAATTCCATATCAAATGTTGAGTCAAATGAGGACGAAATTTCACCTAGCGAAGAACAAAAGGATGAGGAGGAAGTGGTAGAGTTACAAGGGCTATGGGATTTTATACTCCCTGATGAAGAAACTCAAGAAGCCTTACTTGTCGCTACTCGAAGTAAAAATCCTATCAAGTTGTCACAAACAAATCCAAAACAAAAGGCTTCAATTCCACCCGCTAGGGATAAAGCAATATGTAAGAAATTTGTACCAAAATCCACTCAGAAAACACCTACTTAATTTGATCCTTCTCCTTCATCTAAAACTTTGATAGTTTATGATGAAATGGTATATAATATTATCACCGATATGAAGAAAACTAGGGCAAACATTACATTTCATGAGCTTAGCAAATTGAAAAATTAGCAACTGTACCACTTCCTATTGCCGTAATCTTGCAAGATGCCCAAGAAATGGGAAGACCCCCTAGTGCTTCTTTGAATAAAATAGATCCAACCGATATAGCTTTAATTGGAGTAAGATCAAAATCACACACTCCACCTTTTCTTCTTAATTTTGAAGTCTTTAAAAAAAACTTACACAATTGTCTGGGTGATTCCAGAGCTTCATTTAACATATTGCCCAGAACAATTTGTGAGAAGTTGAATGTTTAGCCTAAAAAATCTATTTTACGAATATTCAGTTAGATCGCTCTCAAGTCGAAGTCGTCAGGGAACTTAATCAAGTAACCATTAGACTTTCATCAAACCCCAAAGTTTTCCAAGTCATCAACATACTTGTAGCTGACATTCCTAAGTTCTATGGTTTAATCCTTAGTAGAGACTGGTTAGAAAAACTTCATGGTTATTTTGCAACTGTTTGGTCTCACCTGTGGCTTCCCTATAACTGTAAACCAAATCAAATAAGGGTTGATCGTGAGAAACATCAAAAGTTCATAGTGACATAATTATAAGGAGAAAATGAACCAGATGCATATAACAACAATATCATCGGAAATTATTATGTAGAGTCATTTATAGGGAATTTCAATGCTCATACTTCACCTTTCTTAGAAAACTCTATTGTCTCTCAAATTGAAATTTTTTCCCAAACAGACACTTCTAAATGTGTAAATTTTGTCGATAAACCTGTAGTTAAATTTTTATTTTGGAAATTATTTTTTCATGGATCTAAATCCAATGATGGAGCAGGAGCAAGTTGCATCTTATTTAGCTAAGAGGGGGAGAAAATTATGCTAGCATGTAGACTTGAATTTGATTGCACCAACAATACTACTGAATATGAGGTAGCACTAGTTCAAGCTCTATATAAGGCAATTGGCCTTAACGTAAAATACCTCCAAATCTTCGGGGATTCAGAAATTGTCATAAAATAGGTAAGAAACACTATCCATTGTTTATCAAGACACTCGAAACATTATCAGTCATTAGTTCAAGATCTGACTCTCCACTTTACTATGTTTAATATCTCCCCTATCCCAAGACTCCAGAATACTAGTGCTGATCTTCTAGCTAATGTTGCTTCCAAGCTTATCCCTCCAGAATATTATAGCCTAGATCGATTCTCCATCAAATTAATTTTTAGGCCTTCCATCCCTGATAATATCACCAACTGGAGAGTTTTTAATAACGATTCAGATATCATAAGCTTCCTAACCTCAGAAGACTCATACGATAACTATATAGTTGATGAAGACCAGCATGATAACCATCTTAAACAGGAAATGGTCATTAATGCTATACCAAATTCTGTAGTTAAGTTGGAAGAATTATATGACCTCAAAGACATATTTAAATGATCTACTAATTCAAAACTTCAGATTTCAACTCTGAGGTTTGAATTAATCAATGTTGGGACTGATTTAAAACCTTAACTTAGGTCTAGGTCTTACGTCAGACGAAAGAATAGCTTTTAAAAGTTTATTGAAAAGATATAAGAGTATCTTTGCATGGAACTATGAAGATCTCAAGACATATGACACCTCTATTATCCAACACACTATTCCTATGATATTTGACGAAAGACCTATTCAACAGAAATTGAGGAAAATCCATCCTAATTTAGAAAGTCAAATAAAATCTAAGCTAAATAAACTGTTGAAAGCCAAAATTATTTTTCCTGTCAGACACTCCCGATGGGTTTCCAATCTTGTCCGAGTCAGGAAAAAGAACGGTGATATTTAGATATGTATAGATTTCCGCAACCTCAATAAAGCTTGCCAAAAGGACAATTTCCCATTACCTCCTATGGAACAGATTGTGCAATTAGTAGTGGGCTCTGAACTAATGTCTTTCCTGGATGGGTTCTCAGGTTATAACCAAATTTTAGTATATTCAGATGACTAGCTGAAAACTACATTCAGGACAAAATGGGGCACTTATGCTTATCAGAAGATGTCATTTGGACTGATCAACACCAGTGCTACTTTTCAGAGAGCCATGGATATAGCCTTCAAAGATTTGGTAAATAAATCAATAGTGATATACTTAGATGATATAATAGTATACTCCAAAAAGCACAGTAATCATCTAAGAGACTTGAAATAAATATTTGAACGTTGCCAAAGGTATGGAATTACTCTGAACCCCAAAAAGTCTTTTTCCATGTTAAGTGAAGGAAAGCTCCTTGGATTCATTGTTTCCATGGAAGGAATTCATATTGACCCTAACATAACTAGAGAAATTTCTTAAATATATTTACCACATACAAGAAATCAATGTAATCTTTCCTAGGTCAAATAAATTTTGTTAAAAGATTTGTCCCTAACTTCTCAAGAATTGTTTACCTCTTCAATCCATGATAAAGAAAAATTCTTTGTTTAAATGGGGACATTCGGAACATGAAGCTTTTGGCTTGATAAAACAAGAAATTATTAACGCCCCATCTCTAGCAACCCCAAATTTTTCTAATCATTTCATTTTATATACTTTCACTTCTGAGAAATCATATGCGGCCATATTGACACAAGAAAATCAAGATAAGGCTGAAGCTCCAATCTCTTTCTTTAGCTCCAATTTGCAAGGAGTTGAATTAAATTACTCAGATGTTGAAAAACAGGCTTTTGCTGATTTCAAATCTATAAAACACTTCATACCTTTTCTCCTCAAGACCCACACTAAAGTCATAGTACCCTTCTCAGCAGTAAGAAATATTTTAATACGAAGGGACGTAGGAGAAAACAGAGAAAATCGGGTCACTGCCCTGCAAGAATATGACATAGAAATTAAACCAGTTAAAATTGTAAAAGGTCAAGGTTTTTGCAGGATGTCGGTGGGCGCTTCAAATCTATCAAAGCT
Source organism: Pinus taeda (assembly GCA_000404065.3). Classification (NCBI taxonomy): domain Eukaryota; kingdom Viridiplantae; phylum Streptophyta; class Pinopsida; order Pinales; family Pinaceae; genus Pinus; species Pinus taeda. The sequence continues at coordinate 17,695 of APFE030207095.1, read as the reverse complement.
GTAGCATTCAGGTGATGATGTACAAATCTATGAGGTAAGCCTCAACGACATGGAATCAAGGTATGCTGATATCATATTTTACTTGAAAAATGGATATGCACCAACCCAATTGAATTACACAAAGAAAAGAGCCTTGAGATTAAAAACAAGGCAATATCAAATTTTCAATGATGTACTTTTCAGAAGAAATTATGATTTTATTTTACTTAAGTGTCTTGAAAAACCTAAGGCAAAAAAGGTGTTGTAGGAACTTCATGATGGACCAATCAGTAGTCACTTTAGCAGTGACACTACGACACATAAAATCCTGCATGCCGGCTATTACTGGGCAACTCTGTTCAAATACACACACAAGTATGTAAGAAGATGTAAGGTTTGTCAAATAGCTGCTGGAAGATAGAGAAAACCCACGCTACCATTACAACCCATCAAAATCGACCAACCATTTGAACAATGGGGATTGGATGTAATAGGTGAGATCGTTCCTCATTCTTCTAAACAACATAGATACATTTTACAACCACTAATTATTTCACCAAATGGGTGGAGGAAATCCCACTGAAGGTAGCTAATTCAGAAAATATTATTGAATTTATAGATCAATTTATCATCACCAGATTTGGCTTACCATCTACTTTAATGTTTGATAATGCATCTTATTTTTCATGCAATGATATGACATAATTTACTCTTAAAAGATGTTTTAAGCTTAAGTATTTAGCAAATTATTATCCATAATAAAATGGACTAGCCGAATCCACAAACAAAAATCTCATTAGGATCATTAAACGTACTGTTGACCAAGGCCAAAAGAACTGGCATAAGTCTTTAGTGTTTTCTCCATGGGTGGATCGAATAACTCAGAAAGCCTCCAATGACACTTCTCCTTTTAATTTGGTCTATGGGAAAGAAGTAGTCTTACCAACAAATGTAGCCATTCCCTCCTTAGCCTTAGTTCAATTCATTGGAGAAACCCCTTCCTCATCTATGCAAGTTAGACAATTACAAATTCTTAAGCTTGAAAAGGAAAGGGGAAAAACGAGGATGACGCATGCACATCATTAGTAGTTAGTCAAAGCCTCCTTTGATTCAAATTTTGTAGCATCAAAATATTTCCAACTTGGAGACCTCGTATCAGAATGGGATAAAGCCCATGAAGAGAAAGGTAAGCATACCAAGTTCCAACAAATGTGGCTTGGCCCATTTTAGATTGTGGAACAGTTAGGCCCATAAACTTTTCTATTACAATATTTATCAGGTAAGAGAGAATCTCTACTTGTTAATGGATAGGCCCTAAAGAAATACTTTCCATAGAAGATTATCTCTTTTGTTCACTGTATTTTATTGCCCATCGTTAAAATTTTTCTTTAGAAATAATAATACCAATTCAAAATCATTCACTTTTGGTTTTACAAAGGATAGTCTCTTTTCAATTTTGACTTTTCCCCTGTATAAGTAAAGAATTTTATGAAAGTAATATTCACATATGAAATGTATAGTTAAGTTTGATTTCTTTTAAATTAATTGTCTTCGTCCTTAATTATCTAATTTTGATGAAGCTTAACTTTAAAAGAAAAACTACTCCTTTATATCAGTCTAGAAAAGTATCTATACAAAGCAAAGTCTCTCTCCAGAAAGGCATCTCTAAAAACTCTACAACTGTCATCTAGAATCTCTTAAGGGGCCAATGATCCTCCCCACTTAGTCAGTTTTAATTTTTAGAGTGTAATTATAAAATATACCTAAACTTAAAGGATAAGAGGTCTCATCAAGAGCCGGCTTACCATGATCATAAGATTATAACTAAACTGACATTACCAAAACTGCATATCAAAACAGGGTAATGACTTATGATTATAATAATCAAAAGACAAGGGGTCTCATCACAAGCCGGCTTATTTAGTTAAGTTATGAATCAAGTGAATGGAATTGTCAATGTTGGTCACCAAACCAAGACATTGTCCTTTAGAAAATACAAATGAAAAGTTGAAGCCACAAATGAATTACTTCAGAAAATAAAGGAAGAAATAAGTATACTTACGAGCTTATATTTAAAATTGCATTATGATTTGAGTGGAATACTGGGTCATTGTTGGTTAAAAGGTAACCCTATCGAGGCTATGAACACCTGCTGGCAGCAGAGGCTCTACCTAGGACAACAGAGTAAACCAAAAAACCAATCTGGGGGGAGACTCATGGCTTTATCTTTAAAAAACCAAGTAAAGGCTGATGTAGACAATGTTACTTTTTATACGAAAAGAATAGTCAAAAGAATGGTAGTTAGGCAGATGATTGTTTTATTATGAAAGCAATAATTCTTACCTTATATTCCATATAATTTGTTTTATTTTCAAAACTATCTTTATTTTGGAAGTTTTAGAAATTTAAAAAAACTCTTAGAGATAACTGGTTCTTCAAAGTGAATCGCCAATTGTTGTGGCATTCAACAACCCCCCATTTGTTAATAATAGTAGTTAACGTTACATTAACTATATGGGGACCCTTTAAAATTTTTCATTCAGAAAACAAAACTTAGCATTTATTCTTTTATTTTATTTTTTGAATAAAGCAAAGATAAAAATCAAAAACCTTTTGGGAACTACTAAAGACTTACCTTTTTTATATATAGCATGTCTAAAACCCACTAAAGGACCTTTCTAAAAAAACCTCCAAAATCAAGCAAAGTGTTTAAAATAAGGGCTCCATGGTCTAAATTATCATAAAATACGACGAAAACAGAAGTCCTTAAGCTTTTTAAGCTTAAGTATCGCATCGCATAACATGACCCATAAAGAGTTCTCTCTTAAATATGATATAGTAAGATTTGCGAGTTGCGCAACCGCAATGGTGCTTTGACTTTTATTGCATCGTATTTCGGGAATTCAAGCAAACACTTTGCACTTACCACAAGACGATATTGCGAAATGCGATTTGCGCCCAGACCCACACCTTAGAGTAATAAAAGAAAATATTTCGAGTTTGTCAAGTCTATTGCATAGGATGAACCTAGTGATTAACCATACCCGAAAGAGAAAATGGACGGCTCGCATCTTGCAGATGCACAGTAGGAGGTAAGAATGCTAAAAGGTACATCTTGCAATATTGCAATCTGCAATATTGCTTCACAAATTGCACAATCGCTATCATTGTAGTATAATGGCTCACCACCCTAGAAGATTTCATCCTGTTTTTCGGCGCAAACATTTATGAGTAATAAAGCTAAGGGATAACGAATCATTGGTGGGCATTAGTGGGAAATAACTGCATTTATGTGTGAAAATCCATTTATCATGATACAATATCTTGTTACGTGCATTTAAATAATTCTTCTTTTACCACCTTTACAAGCTATCTGCATTATTTCATTTTTATGTTCATCTTTAAGTGTCCGATAGTTGTTGTTCTTCATTTCAGGAAAAATGCGCAGAGCAGAACACTAAGAAAAATGGGGAAGAAAGGAAAGTTTGTAGCCTATGAGAAGACAGAGATGACTCCCCTATTCATAGATATCACATGCAGCAGAGAGGGAGAAACTTCTACATGGGAGACTATGTACAACATACTAGAGGAGGAACAATCGAGGATTATGGAAACAAATGTTAAAGTTGACGGATGAGATTCCTCAAACGCTTCCATGTTAGAGACGGCTTGCTATTTTTTGCACCGCATAGCTACTCGGCTGAAGATAATCCCTTATACCAACATGGTAAAATGGGTTATCGATGAAGTAGATATTTCAGACAAAGAATTCAGGACGAGAAGCCAAGGGGTCATCAGATCTTTTACCCGAGATAATTTATGGCTTATGTACCACCTACCAGAGCCACAGGTCATCTACAATAGGCAATCCGTAGAAAATTTTGCTAAAGAGAACAACGACCCAGCGGATTGCGCCCATGCATGGTCGAATAATGAAGATAAAATCAAGAAATACAAAAAATGGTATGTACACTACTGCATCTATTTGTCCCCCTTATAGTTTTGTTGTGGCTATGTTATGTCGACTGTTTGGCAGACCTTATAGTACCAAGTTCTCCCCTGAGTGGTTTCCATTAATAGAAGCAGTCGTTAACGCAACTATCATGAATTGGGCCCAAATCTTGTCAGATAATTTAGCAAAAACAATTATTGATTATAGAAGGAGAAGAAGTATTGCTTCGAGGGTTTACCCTCCATTTTTATGAGCGCCTATGTTATGGATGTTATTTGTTTTAGTTCAAAGTTCCCCATTATGAGATGGAAATGGATTGTTCAAAATCCACTTCCCATTCACATGCACCACAAGGTCATATGGGAATCCAATTTTTAACCACATTTTTTCAAGATTTTCCATGGAGTTATGCTCCCTATTTACAAGCGGCTTTATAATCAAGACACCCCCAGGTTTTCCCAAGAAGCTGAAGTTGACATTCTCCCAGTGGATAGATGGTTTGGGGAGAAAACATTTACATATATCAGAGTTTTTGGCAGCATCACCTCCCCCCACATCCTCCCATACCATGTTCCAGATAAATTGATGGCTAGGTAGATAGCCTACCAGACAGCTAGTGAAGGCGAAATGAGCCATACACTGAAAGAGTCAAAGAAGGCCATTTGGCCTACATTCCCTGTATAGTGCAGAGCATTTTCACTACACGACCTTAGACACATGTTCAAAGAAGCAGAGAACATGCTATCTCTGCAATTACCCAAATTCCCTAGACGGTAGTATGACCCGTTTGGCACAGTCAAGAATTTCACCACTATGGTGAAAATAAAAGTATTCACTAATGAGGAGGATTCTTTTGATGAAACCTTTTTGTAGAAAAACACCTTTGTAGAGGTGAAACATATGGCACAACTACTTTTTGACCAAGAAGATCTGGAAAAGTTTTATAGTTATAGAGAAAGAAGTCTGGCAATGGTCCCATTGGACCAATTGTTAATTGAACCAATAAGGGAGCCTACTCACAGTGTGACTATAGAAGGTGACTCCAAAGAAAACTCCAAATCTGATTCTGGAGCAGAGTCTCAAGAAAAATTTATCGAGGAATCATGACATTCATCACAGAATGGAAAAATCAGGAGCATTGAGGATATTGCCCAATCTACACAAAAGATAGCTGAAGAAGCTTCAGCTAGCAAGCAGGTTGAAATCGCTGCTACCTCTACAAAACCAATAAAACCCACGGTAATTGACTTAGAGGAAGAGTGGGATAATTTTAATAAAAGTCTCAATATAGAGGAACATGTGCCAGAGTTAGAAATGCTAAAACAGAAGACATCTTTGGAAATTACAGTGGAAGAAACTGCAAATGAACCAGAACTAGAGCATATCCCCGCTACCCCACCTCCGAGATAATTTTGAAGATTGAAGAAATACCCCCTCTGGATGTATTCTAAAGCCCACAGCATAAGGCAGTGGTGAAAAGGAAAATAAATAAAAGAAAATTGGACTCTATAGCTGCTACTACCCCTGAAAATGAATTAATGGATGTTCAATGGAAGGAATCACCTATCGATCCATTCGCCGGCTTAACTAGACTCTTGCAGTTTGCAGGTGCCTATGCTACAACGAACATAAACAAAGAAACATAAGTTTAAATGTTTCTTATAGAAAAGGAAAATAAAATAACATTGGTCGAGCAACAATTACGGCAAGTCAAATCCGACCAGCAGGCAAAGATACAGTGGGCCAAGCTTCAATAAGAATTTGAACAAATGCAAATAGCACATCAAATCAGCTTAGCCAAGAAGGAAGCACAGGTGCATGCAATAATTGATCTTCATAAATATTTTCTAAAGATTGATCAATTTATTACTGAAGCACTCAGACTTAATTCCCAGTTGACACATCAGAAAGAATTACTGTGCCAGAATATTTCATACTGGAAATCTTATTGCGAAACAAGTGATAAACTGACAAATCACGTTGTAGAAATGCGACTTGAATATGATGAAATCTTTAAAAAGGTCTCTGATCACATTGCCTAGAAAAATACAGAGGGGAGAAAAGCTAGAAGAATCACATAAGGAAATTCTATTTGCAAGCTGAGATTCTCGGCTTAAAGAAATATAAAAGGCAACATTGGACGCGACGACAACAACAAACATTATCATAGAAAATATCATTGAGAATTTGAATGGTGCCAATCTAGTTGCGGAGTCCATTCCAGGGTTCCTTCTAGATGCGAAACAACTCGAACAACAATGGAAACAAGTAGTGAAGGAAAAAAGTAGAAGTGATAAGGCAAACGACTAGGCTAGGCTGGGAGGCATATTGGCAACATTTGGTCAAGCCTCCCAACCAATGGATGACCCTGTGATGCCTAACCACTTCTGCCGAGAAAATGGCGTGAGCACTGACCAATGTTGTATTTGATAGACAGTTGAAAGCTAAAGTCGGCTGGCCTACACAGTTGAAGGCTATGGTGGATATATGTGATCTGAAGGATCGAATGCAACATAGTTAGTCACCCTGTTTACTTTAATTTTGATTTTATTTTTTCATACATTGCGGCAGGTCCTTTAAACCTCCTCAACTATTTTTGTAATAATGTATTTCTAGTTTTATAATTTTAGTATTTAAACCCCTCTCATGCATTTAGAGAGGGGTCCAGAATTTTATCATAAACTCTCTTCAAAACATGCACTTTTGTCCCTTTGAGGAAGTTCTGGTGAAATATATGGAACATAATTTATTTTTATTTGACTTAGCATCTTCTACTGAAATTGCACTTTCGTACTCTTAGATGATGTTGAATAGATTGAAGATAGATCAATATTGCTAAAACATATGAGTAGGACATATTATAAATGGTACTTTTATCTCATAATTCTTTTTACTTGTGTATTAATCAATCATTTATTTTCCGAAATATTTTTGTATGAAAGTCTGAATTTCGATTATCGTTATTGCACTTCTGTATGATGATGATCTTTATTTACGCTGAATATATGAATAATTCTTTATGCGATATATTTCTCACAATTGTTTCAGCTAACTTTTTATATGAAACAATTATTGTTAAAATGGATTCACTTCTAATCGTAATTGAATGATCTTTATTACCAATTGCTTTAAGAAATTATTGTAGATTGCATACATCAAGTATTATGATTAGATAGCTTTTAGAAATTATAAGTTAAATGCATTTGTGATAGATTAGATTAGACTAGATTACCGTTAGCTTAAAGGTTACTCTAAAACATCACACATCACCCCATTTAGCACAAGCATTAAACAGATTGGGAAATTGGTCTCGTTATCCCTATTCGGATCACTACTCCAAACGGAAAAGGAGCTGACAATCAAGGAATGGACCACGTGATTTTCCCCCATTTTGAGGCAACGATTTTCGATGCTTCAACACCTTCTAGGGGTGTCCACTTTTCTTTAGGGCTGACCTTATCAAATATGCATGTGGGATTTTATTCATAGGTAAATTTTCCCTTATCTGTTTTGAGTGATTTGTAGGTCGAATTTGGTCCTCTAGAAGAGAGTATTTCAATGCAATCATCATCTCCATAAAATGAGTTTTCCAAAGTGGAATTTGACCGTATTTTCATATTTTAAGAGATCGTTGACATTTCCATCTTCTGGTTAGAGGAACCAATTCATTCCTCTAGGTTGGTGTCTTTCCCTTCTTCAAGGGTTTCTTTCTATGACATATGGGTCTCTTATTTTCCCATCTCCCGCCCTCATAATCCCTCATATCTTCTTCCCATTTGTGTTTTTAGATCCATTGCATAAATAATCATAGAAGCATGTGTTCTTATATTGATCAATTGACATGTTGGTTGCATTGGAAATATGATTATAATTATCACATTCATAATGTAATATGCATGTTAGATTAGGATGCATTGCATGCTTATTTTCATAGCATCATATTTCTTTTTTCTTGCTAGATTAAATGCATTTAGATTGAATTTCATTTAAAGTATTTTTTTTAATTTTTTTAATTTTTTAATTTTTTAATTTTTTATCTTTTGTTGATTTTTAAGGCCTAATATAAGCATGGGTGATCATAAGATGCCACAAAAACATGTTTCCCTATGTGCTTGGTCTTTGACATGTGTAGGTAACAAGTTTGCGGTCCTGTTGTCGCTACTACAACACCCTCCAAAATTTCCCCACATTTGAATTTTGGAGCCTGCCATCACCATCGTATCTAGTGTCTCTTTGATCATCAAGCTTTGTATAATGTTATTCTATGGACTGGAAGTGTGTTTGAATGATCTCAAGTGTTATCGCATTGATTCGAACATCTTGAGGTGAATTTCATAATTGTAACATCTTTTTTGTTGTAAAATGACACATGTCGGTCGTAGTCGCACACACCTCAATCGTTGCGCTTGGGGAATGTGTACAAAGTGGTGTTTTAATGAATATTTATCATTATTCAAGTTTTTCTAAATTCTCTCGATGAGTTGGCATGTGTTGCACATGGTTTTATTTCTAAAATCGTCTTGTTCACCCCTCACCCTATATCTTGGACATAGATAAATCTTTGGTTCAAAGAAAACCCATTGAGGCTAAGAGCGCATAAGCACACTTTGAAGCCTTGATCGAGGGATCCTTCGTTGTTTAGAAGTGCACCATGTGCCCTCCAAGAGTGAAAAGTTCACTCCTTAAGCATCTTTCCCCTTCCTTGCTATGAACTACGCCCTTCAATAGACTAAGTCTTCCTTAAGTGCACTCCTTCGACTCGAAGAAGTGCACCCTCCTTAAGAACATGAGCACGCCTTGAAGGTCCTAATATTTACCCTTCAACCTTGCCTAATGCGCCATGAACCCTCTAGACCCCTCAAGAACATGAGTGCACTCTAAAGGCACGAAGCTCTTCCCTTCAACCCTCAGACTTGCACCATGCGCCCTCTTGGGCCTCTTGAGCACATGACTGCACCTCGAAGGCCTAAAGCCTCCATCCTTCAGCCTTCCAATAAGAGTAAGTCTAGAAATGAAACTAATTACAATAACTTTCATTAGTAATGCCACTAGGGTAGTACTATCACTTCTCTATTAGGCTCCATCCTTTAGTATTATTCCTCTGTGTAGTAAGAGTAAGTCTAGAAATGCAACTAATTCCAAGAACACTTCCTCCAACAATAAGAGTAAGTCCAACACTTCATGAGTGTCAAATAAAGTCACTCCTCTATACAATTAAAAATTGTATGCTAGAGGTGAAACGATTGGTTATAGTATAGTTGAATATTTGAAAAAAACATGCGCCAATATCTCTATCTATGAGCTCGCAAAGATCACAACCCAACGTGAACTAATTTTTCAAGCCTTTTCGCAACCTTCATCAAGTGGTAAAGCTTATTCCTCTCAAAAGGTTTCTGGTAAGTCTTTTCATCCCCTTGAATTTGTTGTCAATGTTGTAACACTAGAAGCTAACACTCTTTGCCCTCCATTCTTATTAAATTTTGAAATTTTTAATTATAATGTACATAATTTTTTAGTTGATTTTGGTGTATCTGTAAATGTAATTCCATTATCTATTGCAAAAAAAAAATGCTAAATGGGACAAAACCGATGCACAAATTATTCAACTGGAAAAATATCTTGTCCAAGCTATTGGTTAACTCAAGATTATGCTCATTAGATTATCAAAAGATGATCGATTTCATCAGTGTATAAATATTGTAATTGTGGACATCCTAGAAGAATGTGGTGTACCCCTTAGTAGAGATTGGTCTAGAAAATTACAAGGGTATTTTGTGACAGACTAGTCACATTTATGGCTTCCATATAAGGGTAGGAATAACCATATTCGAGTGGAAGGTGATCCATATATGAAACACACTGTGACACCACTTGAGGGCCACAATGAGTCTGTTGCTTTTGTTGATCTAATATTTGGGAATTGTTTCCTTGAAACTGACCTCAGGTGTTACTAGGCACAACCATCACCCATTCCACCAAATGCACAACTAGAACTCCTTCCTTGTTCTCCAACTGGTGCAAATGAATCATGTAATATATATGTACATAATAATAGTAATAATAGAAAAATAGTATAGGAAGTAGTTTAGTAGCTCATGATATTTGGACTCTTTATTTTGATGGTTCAAAGATGCAGGACAACTCTGAAGTTGGTTGTGTACTCACAGACCCATGCAATAGGAAGCATATCTATTCATGTTTTCTAGAGTTCAATTATACTAATAAAACTGCTAAATATGAAACACGTACTTGGATTAAAGAAATTTATTGACTTGAAGGTAGAAACTATTAAGGTAATCGGTGACTCAGAGGCGGTCACTCGTAAGGTACAAGATACTATACATGGTGTTTCACTGAATCTAAAAAAATACTAGCAAGAGGTATGGCTTTTAACTAATCATTTCAAAGCTTTCAATATTATTTTTGTTCCTAGAGTTAGAAATATTGCAGCAGATGCATTAGCAAATGCAACCGCTAGGATGTGGCCATTTAAAGATGGTTTTTTATATTGAAATTATATATAAACCATATGTGTGAGATAATGTCACTAATTTACGTGTTTTCAATGACGACCAATAGATACTGCACTTTATGGCTAATGCAGATGTATTCAAAGATGCTGCCATAGATGAGGATGAACATGATCAGGCTCTGTAGGAGTAATCCCATGCAACAAAAGGAAACATTATTCCTAAGGGTGTGGTATCCTTGGAGAAGTTATATGACCTGAAAAATTGATTTAGAGGAACAACCAACACAAAGACTCAGAGCTCCAAGTTATCATCATAGCAAGTCAATTTGGGAACAAAAGAAGATCTGAAGTATGTAAACCTTGGTAAGTGTTTCTCTCCATAGGAATGACAAACATTTATCTGTTTATTCAAACAATACCATGATGTATTTTGATGGACATACAATGATTTAAAGACATATGAAACTCATATTATCTAGCACGTTATTCCTATAAAAGAAGGGGTAACGCCTTTCTAGCAAAAACTACGAAAAGTTCATCTAACACTGGAACCCCTTATCTAAAAGGGATTGAGAAAGTTGTTGGACGCTCGGATCATCTTTAAAGTTAGACATTCCATTTGGGTTTCCAACTTGGTCCCAAATAGAAAGAAGTCTAGTGAAATAAGGCTATGTGTTGATTTTTGAAATCTCAACTGGGCTTCTGATAAAGACAATTACCCAGTGCCATCCATGGAACAGATCATTCAGACAATATTTGGGTCTGAGATGTTTTCACTATTAGATGGCTTCTTTGATTATGATTAAGTTCTAGTAGCGGAACCAAACATATTGAAGAATACCTTGTGGACTCAATAGGGAACATTCACCGACAAGAGGATGTTATTTAGGCTTATCAATGAAAGTGAATCTTTCCAAAGAGCGATGGATATTGCCTTCCATGCCTTATATGTAAGAGTATCCTTTTTAATTTGGATGATGTTACTCTATTTTCCAAGAAAATATCAGATCACATAAGTCATCTAAAACAAATATTCGAGCAGTGTCGAAAGAATCTTTGGTGTGTCCAGAGGAATCTTATTAGGGCACATCATTGCTAAGAGCGGAATTTATATTGATCTTGAGGGGGTCAGAGCCATTACAAAAATTCTGTTTCTAGTCAATAAGAAGGCCATGTAGTATTTCTTAGGGAAAATTGATTTCCTGAGAAAATTCATCTTTGATTATGCTCAGATAATCAAGCCCATACAAGAGATGATTAAGAAAGACGTAGTATACAAATGGGACAAATAGGAGAAGGATGACTTTGCTCAGTTCAAGCAGGCTATTATCGATGCACCCTCATTATTCAGTCTAGAATATGGTAAATATTTCCTACTCTATAAGTTTTCTTCAGCTTCGTTGATTGCAATCATGTTGAATGAGAAGGATATTGAAGGAAATGAGCGACCTATCACTTTTATGAGCACTAGCTGAGAAGGGTGAGAATTAAATTATATTGCCATTGACAAACAAACATATGCTATATATAAGGAAATTAATTATTTCAGGCCCTATCTATTAAAAGCTCACACGATCATTTTCATACCTCATCCAATAGTAAGAACATTGTTCGTGTAGCAAGAGCTGGATGAGAAGAGGGATAATTGCATGACCTGTCTACAAGAATATGATCTCGAGTTCAAACCAATTCATACCATAAAGGGTCATGGCCTATGTAAGCTAGCAGTTGAAGTAAGAGATTATCCTGAGAAATATCTTTCAATATGGAAGCAAGAGATATAAATTTACAACATTCAACATGTTCCTTAGTCCACGTCTACAGTGCCATGGTATGCAGATTTATGACAATTTATGAAGCATGGAACTTTTCCCATGCAATTATCGAATAAATAGAAGATGGAAATATATTTAAAAGCTTTATCTTATCAATTAGTGCACATAATAATTTTTTGGAAGCACCACAATGGTGTCTTGCTATGGTGCCTTGAGCCGCAGGATATAGAGAAGGTCCTTAAAGATTTACATGATGGATCAAAAGGTGGCCATTATGCGGGTGAAACTATGAGACAAAGTTATGAGGGATGGTTATTATTGGCCCACTCTATTCAAGGATGCTCACGCCTATGTATGCAAGTATGAATCTTGTCACAGATGTGTTAGTTGCAATTAGAGGTCAGATACCCAACTTCTACCAATAGTGGTTGAGGAACCATTCCAACAGTGGGGCCTAGATGTTATCAGAGAAAATTTTCCCCATTTGTCAAAGCAACACCGATATATTATGATGGTGACAAACTACTTAACTTAGTGGTCAGAAGCAGTTCCTCTCACACAAGTAAATGACCAGAAAGTCACCCACTTCTTGTAACCAAATATTATAACCAGGTTTGGAATTCTTATGTTACTTATCTTTGATAATGTGACTTACTTTTCATCATTAAAACTTTATAAATTTGCATTAGAAAATGGGATTGTATTGAAACATGAATTTAATTATTATCCATAGGGAAATGGTTTGGTTTGGCTAAATCAATAGATAATAATATTATTCGCATAATCAAGAAAACCATATTCTCTAAACAAAGGAACTAGAATAAAGCTTTGAACAATGCACTTTGGGTCAACCGTGTAACTCCAAAGCCTTCCCTAAGAACCTCACAATACTTTCTAGTTTACGGTAAAGAAGTTATCCTTCCTCTGAACCTGTATCTTCCTTCGTTGCAACTCTCTTAAGAGTCACAAGGTAGACCTTGCCTTCTAGTTCAAAGCAGGATAGACATTTTACTCAAACTCGAGGAAGAAAGGCTCAAAGCCAAGGAAAGATTTTGTGTGCATCAAAACTATGTAAACTGATGGTTTGATAAGAAGTCTATAGGGGCAAAGAGATTGGATCTGGGTGACCTAGTACTAAAGTGGGATAAACCCCATGAAGAAAAGGGAAAACACAAAAGGTTCCAACCTTTGTGGATTAGACCATTCACTATTTATGAAAATCTCGTTCACAATAATTTCAAGCTCAAATCCTTAGATGGTAGGTTTGACCTCCTTATCGTAAATGGTCAAGATTTGAAACATTATTTTCAGTAGCAACTACAAGTTGTGCTTCCTGTACAATTTCTTTTCATTCTCTTTCTTTTTGTTTGTGTCAGTCATTCATGTGTTATGTTAGTCATGTCTTGTTGTGTCTTGTTTGTTGGTCATTAAATTATAAGACCCTTGTGTAAAATTTCATGGCTCAAAATACTTTGTGGTGTAATGAAAGAGAAGTGCGACAACCACAACGCCTGCCATTCTATTGTTCTCATTCTTTGTTTGGGAAAATTCCGTAGGTTGAGATAAGTCCAAATGGAAAATATGATTTGTCTAATCGGAGAACATTTAGGGAACCTATTAGATTCATGCCTTTGCTAGTATCTAAACTACTTAACTTGGTGTAAATCTACTTGTATGTTAATACTTGTCTAATCTAGTAGAAAGGGGATAAGGGGAAAATATAAAGCGAGAAAACCAATATCAGAGTTCTTAAAATACTTCTTTGAAGGGGAAACCTACTCTTCTCTCAAATAATTCAGGATCCCTCTTCCATTTGTCGAAAATAATAAGTGTCAATGCACAACTTTTTGAAAATAAATAAATAAAGGGTGAAAGAAGAGAAAGGATTCTTGGGTTGGGAGGTGCAGCAAGAAACTTCATCAGAGTATTGTCCAGGCGCTTTAGCAGTGAAGTAATTTTTGTGCTCCAAAGTGACTTTGCCAAGGTACTGTCCAAGCCTACTAGAAGTGGAGCAACACCAGAGCTGACAATTCATACTTTGAATATCATAAAATCATTGGGCACTTCACCATTTCCTGGATTTAAACAATTATTATTGGTGTATTTGTTGTTTGCATTCAACCAATTAGAGGAAAACAAGATGATACACATATAAACGGGTCGAAAGGGGAAATCAAGGAAACCAATACCTCCTGAAGATCTGATCCTTAACCGAAAGCTATTCTCAAACAAAGAAGCTAAAATTCACCTAGTTTGCTTCCAAGAGTTGTCTTTGCTACAACACCCTCTAAAATTTCCCTACATTCAATTTTGGAGCCTACCATCACTATCGTATCTAGTGTCGCTTTGATCACAAAGTTTCATATCATGTTATTCTATGTGCTTCAAGTGTCCTTGATTGGTATCAAGTGTCACCACATTGATTAGAACATCTTTAGATGCATTTCATAGTTGTGACATCGTTGTTGTTGTAAAACGACACTTTTCGGTCACAGTCGCACACATCTCACCCATTGTACTTGGGGAATGTGTACAAAGTGGCATTTTAATGTATATTTATCAATTGTTCAAGTTTTTCTAATTTATCTAGATGAGTTGGTATGTGTCCCGATGGTTTTATGTCTAAACTCATCTTGTTCACCCCTCACCCTATATCTCAGACTTAGACAAATATTTAGTTCAAAGAAAACCCATTAAGAAAAGAGCACATGAGTGCACTTTGAAGCCTTGATCAAGGATACTTCACTGTTAAGAAGTGCACCATGCACCCTCTAAAAGCATAAAGTGCACTCCTTAAGCCTCTTTCCCCTTCCTTGCTCCAAATTGTTCCCTTCAAGAGACTAAGTCTTCCTTGAGCGCACTCCCTCGACTCGAAGAAGTGTGCCCTCCTTGATCACATGAGTGTACCCTGAAGGCCTTAATCTATGCCCTTCAACCTTCTCTAATGTGTGATGTTCCCTCTAGACCCTTGAAGCACATGAGCCCATTCAGAGTGCATGATGCTTTTCCCTCCATCCTTTATACTTGTGCCATACACCCTCCTAGGCCTCATAAGTGAATTAGTGCACCCCGGAGGCCTGAAGCCTCCATCCTTTAGCCTTCAGGAGTGCGCCCTACACCCTCCATCTCTCCCTTGAGAAAACAACACACTTGGGAAGCCTGAATCCTTCCCCTTTATCCTTCAAACTTGTGCCATGCACCCTGCCTTGACTGCCTCTCTCTCTTGAGTGCATTCTGAAGCTCTGAAGCCTTCTCCCTTCAGCTTTTCAAAGTGCGTCCATGTGCCAAAAGGCTCCTTTTGTCCATCTTGAGCGCATTGAAAAGACATGAACAAAAAATATGAATAAAACATGGTAGAATAAGATATTTTCAAGATGATGGTTGCTCGTCATGAGTGATTGCAAATACAGGTATTCAAAGAACAACATGGCAAGAACACATGAGGAAGATCACGAAAAGAGAAAAAAACAAAGGAAGCATGGAAATAATGAAGAATAAACTTGAATCTTGATGATCAAAGCATCTCAAAGACCACATTAGATCAAAGACCCTTTGGAGGGTGAGGACATCAATGGTTGAAGTTGCATGGAGAACGAAGATACAAGTGGCATCCATGTCACCATTAGAGAAATTCCATGCCATTAGTCACTATTAGTCCCAGTCATCAAAGATAGTGACATGTCACTTTCTCATCACATGATGATGTGGAAGTCATGATGTATTATTGTAATCATTGTAAAGACAAATAAGTGGAAGTCCAAGAGTCATGTATAAACTAAAGAGTCATGGAAGTCCAAAGACATGTAATATCGAAAGTCATATGTAATTCCAAAAATCATTTGGAATTCCAAATGTTATAGAATTCCAAAGGTCACTAGAAGTTGGAAAGTCAAGAGTCATGAGGATGTGAAAGGTGATGCCTCAAGTTATAAAAGGATCCTCGTTTCTCATGTAAAGGAATTTTAACCTTGACTTCTCCCACAAGGCATTGGAGAGACAAAGTTAGTACTTTTGGAGAGCAAGTAGTGGTTCTAACGTTCCACTATTGGAGCTAGTGATGTTCATTGTATTTATGTATCTTGGGACTTTTTCTTAATATCGAAGTCTTCCAGGCTAGCACATTTTCACAAATGTATTGTGAATGCATATAAGACTATTCTTTGAATGTTTATGGTTCATGTTTTCTTTCATTTGTACTAGAGTAATTGAACTATTTTTGGTGACTTCAGTGCTCACTTATTGGAAATGATGTTTATAATGATCATCACAACCTTGTGAACTATTTCTCTTGATGTTAGATGAGCCTTTCACTTTCACATGTATCTCCATTATGGTAGTACTATTACTTCTCTCTTAAAGGCTCACTTTATTTTCTTCTCTACAATAAAAAATCCTTGATACATCTGTAATCAAACATTCACAAGGTGCACTCACTTGTTGATTCAAAAGGACATTTGCACTTCTATCTCGTGCTGATAGCTAAAACTAATGCATATATATAAGTAAATGAAAACGAGTCCATATTTCAGATGGGGCTCCTTCACAAAATGGTGTAAGGTCTAGTTGGGACCTTATATCGGGGATATCCCTCTATGTTGGCGATATCCATTGCCATCAACAGGTCCCAAGAGATTGTTGGTGTTCTCATGACCTCCCCATTCGAATACGTTTGTGCACTGTTCTTAGAGATCATGTCCCAGTTAGAGCCAAATGTTACCCACAACCTATCAGCGATATCCATAGGAGACAATTTATCTCCTAGATGGTCCTCAGCTAACAACTAGCAGCCCCTTGCAACCATAAGATAACTTTGTGTGCCACTACCTCCGCCGCCTGAGCCATCCATATTCTCCCTTGCCCATATGTTATGATTGTGTCATGTGGAAAGAGTTATTTTTGCGGACAAATCTAACCTCCCTAGGAGTCTAAGACTCTCTAGTGACAAACAAGACAAACAAGAGCAATCCTTCTCTAAACATACATTATCCTATGAGAAACCAAGTGTTGTTCGATCCTACCTCAAATCCAACGCTTGTTGTAGCAGTCCCGCCTTGCTGATCCAGATGAGCTGCTCCTTCACTTTAAGACCTGCATACACTAACAGTCAAACGATTACATAACACCTGAATATTTCATAAAACAAAGCATATTCATGATATAGACCAAGGAGTACATGAAATAATTCATTAACAACAAATCATTGAGAAGAATGGACTTATTTGTATTAAGGAAACAAAAAGGAACCATTACAACCTGAGCCTTGGTGTTGTGCAAGCTCCTCCCAGGGTCCAACAAGAGATTTCCTCTACTTTGACAAGCTCACCCACTCCCAATATGGCAACAAGGAAAGATAGTGATCTCTCCTCACAAGTCAACAATGGAAGTCCTAATTCCAGCAGCATTTACCCTTTAGAATGTTTAGCTTCCAACCTCCCCTCCTCTGGCCCAATGCATGTATTTATAGTATTCTAGAGGAGGTTATTCAGTTCCAACATCAATGGGATACTCCTTCTTTTG
>APFE030207091.1:38497-53939 GCA_000404065.3 Pinus taeda | reverse complement strand
CAAAACCAATCCATAATAGATATAACCTATCATATCATGCCAATCATTCATCAATAAACCATACACTATTCACTATCAAAGAAACAGAATGTTGTTCCTCCAAACCCTGATGAGGCATACATTAGAATGTATATGCTAATGTTCTAAAGCTCACCCACATTTATACACACTTCCATTTTACAAGACATGCGTATGTATCTCAAATCATTGACAACTTGAATCAATCATTGAACCATGTACTGAATCAATCATAAATCACTAAACCAATTACGGATCACTACACGGTAGCATCATCACTAATAAAAATTCCTTTCCATAATAAAGTCAACCCAATAAACTTTGTTAAACACAAATTATCATGATAAAGACATGATCTACAGACAATGGGAAACATAACAAAACTAATAAAATGTGATCATCAAGCTATAATGCAAATCCCTAGTACATTTACGCAAATTCCATGAAGCATATCAACATATGTTTGTGCTTAACATGCAAAACACCTATGTATAGATCTCAACATACTGCATAATTTCTGTTATAATATATACATGAACCTAAAAAGATGGATCTGCATATGTGCGTGACTATTCCCAAACACACCCGCATACAGATCTTGAAAAATATCACTGCAAACAAAATTTCACTTTTCGCAACCTTTATTGTCAATAATATAGACTTTTGAATAATACATTTAGATCACAGTATTACTATCATCATAGTTTCATGAATGTTAGTTACTTTGACATTTTCAACAATTAAATCAATTGAGCACAAATGCTAAGATGATTTCAGATCTTTTGGATATGTGTCTTTTCCTTTCTTCCTGGTACAAACCTGTTTCGAATAAGATCACACATATATAACCTAGCACTTTCACACTTAACACCTTGATCTCCATCTCCTAATATAGATTTATCCTTAGCCAATACCTTAGAAAAATCCCTTGGAAATGTTGTTAGTATTATTTGATGGGATCAAATAATTGTTGTTGTTCTTGTTACTATGTGCCAATACCATGATAAATACCCCTGGTATCTATATTACCACGATTTAGATTCTGTATGTGACTTTCATTAACAACATTTGCATATGTACACGACCTTACTTCTCAGGACCCACTTATACTTTCTCAAACTTTACCTTTACCATACATCCATCTCTAAACTATCCTTTCTTTATTCATACCATCTATAGAATTTGTATCCATCTGCATAACAATCATGTTATCACAATGTTGAAATCTTTAGCAAGTAGGTTACCATGAAGGACAACATAGTAGTCATAATGCCAACAAGCTCTCGCTTTGAACTTGATGGAAACCACTTTGGTGTTTTGTCACCACCTGTAATCATCTACAAGTACAACTGCAAATACTAAGATTTTTCAACAAGCTTCTCTCCAAGAATTCTTCAAACACCAAGCTTCTCTCCAAACACCAAGATTCTTTCCCCCTTTGACATCAAGGGAAAAGGGTTAACCAATTCTTAATGAAGGCTTTTCTCCACCTTTGTAGAGAGGAACGTTGTAGGTCTAATTTGTTGAGTATGAATACTGCATACTAACCATGCTACCCTTGAGCATATGTTCGACACTCTAAGTATATACAATAAAATAAAAATACTTTATGACTTAACTAATTATGACCGTTCCTATCACCAATGACTCATGATTACATCAATCACCCAACATACTATGGTTACATATTTGACCCAACAGTACATCAATTTCCCAAAATAATGGGATTACATACAAAGCATGACTTGATCCTAATATCCCATACATGAATGAATATTATAATGACTACAACATGGGTATTTTTCATGACCTTTACATCAATAGACATATATGACATATATAACCAAAACCGGTACCTCAACCATGAGGTAACACAACCATGATAGTCCTCATCAAACATCATGCCTTTCCCACATATAGGAAGAGCCATAATCCATAGGCAACAATATCAATCTCTTGAATTGCAATGCCATCATATTATCTCCATGGATCCATCAAAGATAAGGAGAACCTTCAACATCAACAATAACCATATACTTCATCAAGTATATCAAGTAGAATTATAAAACCATAAAAAACCTAAAAATGCAACTCAAGTAATCATCCCGCTGTAGGTGCTACACCAACACCCTAAATTTTGGGTATATTCAAAATTTTAGGAACTAGCCTAACACTAACAACCAACAACGGGGAAACTAGCCCAAATAGAACATGGTTATTCATATGAACAAGCCTTGTGCATGTTGTGGTGTAAAAAATATGTGCATAACAAAAAAAGATCTAATTCCCGGAGGATGATGATCCAACATGCGTACTTCCCAATGATGATCCATCAACTCAATAGGAAGGTTATGGGGTTCGAGTTTGTGACGACCCTAGTGGTACGTGTAAGGATATAGTGATGTAGCTTTTGGATGGAGAAGATGAAATCCAATGCCAATTTCTCTTCATGAGAGTAGTTCATGGGGGGACCTACTAGGTTCTTACTGACATAGTAGATAACATTTTGATTGTTATCATCATATTCTTGAATAAGGACCACAATGACTGAATGGGTGGAAGTTGAGATGTACAAGATGAAATCCTTGGTGAAGTCATGGGGACTGATCAAGGGTGCGAAAGTGAGAGCATGCTTCAGGCCATCAAAATATTGTTGAGCATGGTCATCCAAAACAAATGGAATGGTTGAGTGAAGGAGTCTAAGAAACCCACGCGCGGTGGTTGCATTGTTAGGTACGAACCTACGAAGGAAGTTGGCTTTACCTTGAAGGCTTTGTAACTGCTGCAAGTTATGGGGAGGTGGAAGATCAAGAATGGCTTGAACTTTTAAGGGGTCAGCAGTAATACTGTCTTTTAACACAATGAAGACTAACAGAGGGTTGGGAGGAACATAAAACACACATTTTAACAGATTAAGACGAATGTTATAGTTGCGACATCAGAGAAAAATGGTTCACAAATCATGAATATGTTGCGTCCGAGACCTAGAATGAGATGTGAGATCGTCGATGTAAGCAAGGATAAGATGTGCCAAGTCATGAAAAAATTATGACATGGCTCACTGAAATGTGGCTCCAACATTTTTTAAGCAAAATGACATATCCCGATATGAAAAGGTTCCCCACGGTCTAATGAACACAATCTTTAACTGATTAGAAAGATGGATGCTGATTTGGTTGTACCCAAAGAATCCATCCATGAAGGATAGAACCTTGTACCCCACACACTCATCAATGATTTAGTCAATAAAGGGCGTGGAAAAGTTTTCTTTGGGACAAGATTTCTTTAGGTCACGAAAATCCATGCATACATGAATGGTGCCTTGCTTCTTGAGAACAAGAATTGGATTGGATACCCATTTGGTATATTCAATGGGACAGATGGAATCAGCCTGCTTGAGCTTGTCGATCTTGACTTTGATTCCCTCATGTTGAGAAGGGTGGATGGGTCTCAACTTTTGATGGAAAGGAGTGGCATCGGGCCATTTGTTGATATGGTGTTCAACAATGGCGAGACCATGTCCGGTCATTTCAGAGTAAGACCAGGCGAAAACATCACGAAATTCTTTGAAGAGCTTGGTGTAAACTTCAATTTCTTCTGGGGTGAACTGTGCCCCCAAGGTAATGTTTTATTTGACCCTTGGTTTATATGAAATGTTGATTTTGATAGTAGGAGAGTTGTTGGCCATATTCCAAAACCAATTTCAGGAAAGGATTGATTTCGAAACCAATTGACTTCCCCGTGGATGAAGTCTTTGGATTCCAAAGCATATTAGTCATGAAATGGTTATGGCAGGAAGTATGCGCAATGGTGCATACAATCCCAAGGGTAATCAGGGGTTGACATAGCTTCCATGATTTCCTCATCAGAATGGAAGATGTGTGGATGAGAGGATGATTGACTACATATGCGGTGGCTGTATTTGGTGAAGCAACTTGTGATAGAAAGTTCAACTATGCATCATTTGGAATGGTAGATGACAAGCTAGTAGATGGACATCTATGGATGTTGAGGCCTAGGATTCCATTGAAAGTGGTTCGATAGAAGCGTGAAGAAAAACCTTAGAATTTTTTGCCTGCGAGGAACTCAAGGATGACGACAGGTAAAGGATATGGCATGTGGTGTTCATCTTCTCGACATCAGCTGTAGGGATCACGATGGTGGGACTAGAGTCCCCCTATTCTGGTTGACTAGGGGTACTAGAATCCATGGGTAGAGGAGTATGTGTTCCATTACGAGTGGCCTCGTATTCGTGAAGTAGTTCAAGGTAATCGTGAAATTCAACAAGATGAGGGCATCAACGGGAATAGTGACCATGATGATCGTACAAGGCACAAGGGTGATTTGTGTGTAACATTCTGAGTTTCTTGGGTGGACCCAGTAAGTTAACATGGACTTCAGAGATAGTTGACTCAGGAAATGTTTCATAAACCAAAGTTTTAAGATGAGGGAGTTCAGGACAATTATTGGTGGTGTGCCCAACAACTTTACACAAAGTGCATGAAGGTGATGACTTTGCGGACTTAGGGATTGGAGGAGCTTAGGGAGCCTTGTCCTTAGGTTCTTTCATTTTAGATTTCCCCCCTATCTTTATGCTTTCACAACAGGAGTGGGTTCTTGTTCAGGTTATGATGGAACTGAAGCAGCGGCAGGGGCGTTACGGATTGGTTGAACTGAGGTCAAAGCATGATAAGGTCTTAGCTGACCAGGCAGGATTCTTGGAGGGGGATCTATGTACCATATTGGGATTCCCAAAGTCATGTTAGGAAGGACCACTGAAGCCATGATGAGGACAAAAAATACTCCCTGAGGGGGGAATAAGAAAGGTATCTGGCCTACAGGGTAATGTCCTGGTGGAATAGCTCTTGGATGGTTGATACCTAGAGGAACAGTTCCTGGTGGAAACATAGGAGAGGCACCCACAAACGAACAAGGTAATGGGGGATGGATCGAGAGGGCTCAGCTGGGATGGCAACAACAAGGTGTTGAGGAGCTAGTTGTTGATTGGATATACCAGACTGCTTGAGAGTAGCTCGTGACACTTGTAACATGGAAACACTCATAGATTTAGGCTTTGAGATGAGAGGGGGAGGACCAGGGAAAGCACCCAACAATGAGGAATATTTATAGACTCCGAGTGAAATAATGGTGAGAGGAGTTGAAGATTACTTATCTCACACTGACGAGATAATGGACTTGGTGGAGGTTACGGGTTCTAGCTTGTAGTAAGTCAAATGATCGATGGTAACGATCTTCCCTTCATGGGGGAAGCACATCTTGCAGAAAATAACAGATGTGATGGCTGACATGGCATATGTGTAACTACAATCTAACAAAATGTTGTATTCTAAGGGGACATTAATAATCTCAATTTCTACGTGGATAGTCTTGCCTGCAAGGGTCACTGGAGAATTGTGGTACATGCCAAGAGGCTGGGAGGAGTGTCCATCCCAAGCACGCAAAGTGATGGTGGAGGGGGACAACTCAGGTGACATGAGTTGTTTCCAAATGGAAGTGGACATCACACAAGTGGATGCACCTTCGTCAATAATGCATCGGGAGATGATGGCATTACGGACTCAGACTGGTATCTGGAAAGCAACAGATGAAGGAAATGGGGGATGTTCTAATGTATCAACTAGGAACATAATCAAACGATTTTTAGAAGGATCTACTACACCCAAAGCAGTTACTAGAGATTTATTTTGGGATGGGAATGATTGGAGGACTTGCAAGATTGACATGGCAACAGGTGATTGCACCAAGTCATCTACTATACTGTATGTATGGATATTTCAGTTAGAAGCCGCATTATGATGTAATGATCCCTTTGGGATCTTAGGAATGGCCTCAACTTTAGGTTGAGGGATCTATAACAAACCATTTGGTGTCATAAGAGGCTTAACATATGCTTTAATTTTGCACTCAGTGGCAGATGAAATCGATGGCTTGTGATATTGACACGATCGAGTTTGTAGGTTAATATCAGAGGGATTAACCTCATCAGAATTCATCATAAGGATTTAGTAGTCACCAAGACCATAAGGTTGGGGGAATGGGCTAGTTGACTTGGCTGAGGTTGAGCAGCAACAAATCCTTACTGAGGGAAAGGATTTGTAAACACTTCCTGTTTAGATGGTGCAAGATTCTCAGGCGATTGTTGACCTCTAGAAGCTTCTTGAGCTTCCCACATTTGGCACATCTAGGGTAAGATAGGACACTCACGTGTATAATGGTCATGTACACCACAACATGCACAAGGCTTTTTCGTATGAATAGCCATGTTCTGTTTGGGATGGTTGCCCTATTGCTGGTTGTTAGTGTTAGGTTGGTGCCCTTAGGGTTCACTAGGTTGATTAACTTGATTACCTTGGTTACCCTTGTTACCCTTCCCCTTATTCTTTTCCTTCAAATTTAGGGGATTGGTGGCACTCTACTCTACAAACACTTGAAACTGAGGGGGTGGCGGCTTCTAGGGCTAAGGATGCATGGGAGGCTATGGTGCTAATGCTTGAGGGGCTATAGCCCTTTGCTGTGCCTAAGGAGGAGCAATGGTTTGGTAGATATGTTAGGGCCTTGAAAACATGTTACTAGTAGGAGGAGCATGAGTGTTGAAGGAACTAGTGCCCCCTACAGATAGCCATAACTTTACTGAGTATATGGCGAAGGACGTGAAAGGTTTCCAACGATACCGTTAACAGAGTGAGATGCCCCTAGTGCGTTGGCACTTCTCGGATAGGGAAGGTCTGGAATGACGGTATAGACATAACCAGATTGTGAATAAATCAAGTCATATCTTAGAGTGGTCTTGAGAGCTTCCTCCTCGATTAGAGGAAAATGGGATGTGACATCTTTTTCAATGGTTGCTAAAAGGCTTCGAAGAAACCAATCTAGATAGACACGGTCTTCAAAAGTCAGGGCACGGCATGTGCTCCTCCTTCTACGCCATTCCTGAACATGATCAGAAAGACGAGTGGAAAAGGACCAATGGAATGAGGTCAATAGCTCCATACCAGTGTCATACCAGAGAGGTAACTTGAAATATGATAGGAACGCTTTAGCAAGCGTTGTGAAAATGGAATGAGATGTAGTGCGCTAGTCTACATACCATTTTGCGACGTCTCCAGTGAGCGTGCATTGCAAGAGTAGAAGATAAATGGAGTCATCGATAATGGAGTTGGATGAACACCACATGTGGAAGGGTCGGACATGATTTTTAGGGGTCCTATCCAGAATTACCCTCAAACTTTGGGATGTCTGAGGGAAGCTTCATTATCATAGAAGGCCAACTAGCATCGTGGTGTATGGGGTCATTTATCAACTAGCTAAAATAAGGTATACTTAACCCAACCATAAAAGGGAGCATGGGGGTTGCTGGAATGGTTCCTGCAACTAATTCTCTTGATGTGACTACCAGGATAGAACCATAGCCAACAGAAGGTTGGGTTCCTACACCAACTTTGTGTCTAGACATGGTGACGATATGTGATGGAGGAATCTTGGAATCGGATGAACCAGGAGAAGAGTCGGTATGGTTAATCAGAGGGATATGAACTAAAACCTGATAGGGAAAGGTAATATGCCCAAGTAGAAACTAGGGGTGAAGTCCTAATAGTTTCTATGACAAATGCCTTGACAGTGCAATGGTGGTAAGACACATGTGACACAGAAATGGTGAAGGGAGATGACAAATATGCCTTTGTCTCGATGAGGGGAGATAGATTTATTATGTTAAGTATTGGCTTGGTGTTGTAAACAAACTACCCTTCGCTTAAGCTATTCTTGTGTGTGAAAGTGTATTTATTGATTCAACCTAGATTGTTTTTGTAAAAAATAGAAACGCTTGTTGAAAATAAACTAAAATTAACGACAGAAAATGAACAGTAAAATAATTAACTAAACCCCACCCAAACTGTGTTTGAAAACATTGTGCTTGTTGGTGGCGAAATCAATTAAAGACACACTAAAAAGGTCAAGATATTTAAGTGTCAGTGTGACTAGGATCAAGTGACACTAGGCTTCTAGAAAGTGGTGCAGCAACAACGAAAAACCAGAGAGGAAGATCGCTACAAAAATATAGGGGGATGGGTGAAAAACTTAGGGAAACCGATGGGACCCTTAGGAAAATTCCCAAACAAGGTTTAATGTGAAACTATGGATGGTGACAACCTATCTTTAGAGATTTGAAACAAAAGGGTACAAATCTAGAAAATATGGTTGAAAGTGCTGCAGAAACTCAGACTACTCACTCAGGTAAACTCCTTCTATAAAGGTGGAAGTGTACTAGAAGCCCTAGGGGGCTAAATTCCACTTCGATGAGTAAATCAAAGTAGATCAAGGCCTAAGCAGGATGAGACAAAGGTCAAACAACCCAACAGACATCTCTCGGCAAAACCTAGAAATAGATCTGATAAAAACCTAGAAACCCTAAAATTGTAGGTACTAACCTCTTTTCAGGTGGTATCACACCTTTTGGGCTGAAAGGTTTGCTATGGACTCCAAATCACACTTTTTGGGTTAAAAGATGTGATTTCTACTCCTTGATTCTTGGTCGGAAAATCTCGGAAAAAATTGTCATCTCTGTCGCGACTAGTTCCTGTGACCTGCAGAAAAGACTAGAAAACTTGAGAAAGTAAAAATTTAACAGATCTAGGGTTAAAAAGCTAGTAAAAAACATTAAGAGACTAAAGAAATAATAAACCGTAAGCTAAAAACTGAAGGTCACCCAGGTTTGAAGATCTAGAGTATAAAACTAGTGGAGTCGCCAATTTTGTTGTAGTGTTTTCTTCTCAAAGGTGTATGAAATGAACCCTGTTTAGACTGTGGATGACAAACAATCTCAACAATATAAATCACTGCTAAACATTGTAGATCTATAGCAACTGATAGAAACAAAGCCTACAAAAGCCCTGATCTATGCCACAATCATTGTCAAAAAACAAAAAGAAATAGTAATAACTCCAATCATCCAATGGAAACCAGATATAGAAAGAATAGATTTTATTATAACACCTATGAAGGGACCAAATAAATGTTACCAGTCCCCCTCTATGTGATGGGTTCTTGGCTATCCTCAACGGTCATCAACTTGTGTAGATTCTCTCTCGTCTATAATGTGTAAACCCAAAAAATAAAATATTTGAGCTCAATGGGAACTCAAATGGTAGAAAAATGGTTGTGGACAATGAAAACAATCATAGTTACAATAGTGAGTGCAACGATGAAAATAATCAAAAGTGAATAATGAATGAAAAGCCCTTCTATTTATAGCAAAATATTGATATATCCTTGAATAATGAATAATAATAAAATATTATTAACCCCATTATTGGAATAACCACTTGGAATATTTTATTCTATTTGGTTAGGAGAGAAAAAATATCTAAACTTTTATTTAGAAATAACAAATAAATAAATGATTTATTTATCATCTCAAGAAATTGGTTAAGGAATAATAAAAAAATAATGATTTATTTAATTATTCCTAAGGGATTTAGTCAAATTTGACAAGGAATAATAATTATTTAGCGATTAATTAATTATTCCTAGAGAAAAATAAGATAATTAATAATTTATCTGTTGATTTTTCATAATTAGGTGAAATATGACAAGGAATAATAATTGAAAAATGGTTTAATTAATTATTCCTAGAAGAAAATCAAATAACTAGTGATTTATTTAATTATTCTTCATGGGTTTAATTATAAATTACTTAATAAAGGTGGTTTATTAAGTAATTTCTCATAATGAAAGCAATTTTACTATGGTAAAATTGGCTTTACATGGTGTACTTCGATCCATCTAGTAAATTAGGCTAGATGATCAATTTTTTGGTGAGAAAAAGCACTGTTATGGGGAGTGTGTGGTACCATGATTCTAGTGCCTAATTCCATATGATTGGGTGCAAGGAGTTTTTCAGTGGCCTGGAGGAGAAGGATATCTAGATGCAAATACAAATGGGGGATGACGGGAATTATAATGCTACAGGAATTGGCATTGTTGCCTTTCAGAGGGAGAAAGCCTCTTCTCTTTGCCTAAATATTTTATGTTTGAACCTAGGCTAAAAAAGAACCTGATCTTTGTAGAAGTATTGAAGGATCATGGCTATGATGTTATCTTTAGTAAAGGGAACACCTTTATGAGACATATAGCTACCGGGCAAGTGAAGCAGATTGGGCTTTGAGTGAAGAACATATAAAAAATTAAGGTGGGAGATTGCACTACATTAAGTAGTAATGTTGAAAAAGTATTGAGTTGTGATGTCAGAGAACTCTAGCATAGGATATTGGGTCATCTACATGATGGTGCCTTAAAGACCATGCAGAAAATTACCACCGGTCTACCTAAAGGCTCCCTTGACCAATATAATATCCGCAAGGGCTGCACATTGGGGAAATATGTCAAATCCACTTTCCATGATGGAGAGAGTAGAGGAGATGCAATCTTGGAGTGTGTCCACTATGATGTTTTTTGCCCCTTTTCTACAGTCTCCACAAAAGGACATAGGTACTATGTTATTTTTATTGACGATTTCTCTAGAAAATGTTGGATCTTCTTCATGTAAAAGATGGATCAAGTTTTCTCAAAATTCATGGATTTCAAGGAATTAGTTGAGAAGGAGTCTGGGAAGAAGGTGAAGGCTCTTAGATGGTATAATGGAGGTGAATTTGTTTCGCATGCCTTCAAGGATTTCTTTGTGAAAGAAGGTATTTGAAGAGAATTGATAACACCCCATAAGCGATAACATAATGGGGTAGGTGAGAGCAGGAACATGAGCATAGAGGGAGAACTAGGGGCCATGTTGCATTATTAGGGGTTTCCATTACATCTGTGGGTAGAAGCATGCAACATCACAGTCTATTTGCAAAACCAGAGTCTTCTTAAGGTACTTGGTATAATCACATTGTTGGAAGATTTCTTTAGGATAAAGCCTAATGTGTCACATTTCAGAATTTTTGGAGCTTTATTTTATTTGCATGTATCCAAGGATTCAAGGAATAAATTTGGCCTACAATAGAGGGGAGTTTTTGTAGGATACACAAAAACTCCACATAATTATTTGGCGTATTTTCCTTCACTGTGGATGACATTTGTAAGGAGATATGTAAAGATCGATGAGGACAAGGCTATGAGATTCTCCCTGGAATGATAGCTGACTATCCCACCAAAGCATGAGCTTATAGCTCCTCAAGAGGAGCTTTGGGAGGTTGTGGAGTAGCCACATGTATAGGAGAAGACAAGAGACAAATTTGAGGAACCCACTCAACGCGAATCTTCTAGAGAGGGATCACCTACCCACTACACAAATTTACCAGCTACCACTAGAAGGAAGCTTCGACTCCATCATTGAATGTTTCAACCCTCAACACCTCTCATGGAGCATGTTTCATAATATTTCATGCTAGATCCACCTGACTAAAAACCTTAAAACATGTAGGCCACCTTTCATCATATTTTCAAGTTGGACCTGCTTCAAGCATTGAGCCCAAACCAAGTAACAAATCTGCAACTGAATACTAAATCAAATCACCCAATAAATGAACCAAATGAATCACTATAAGATCAACAAAATAATAATTGAATCTCAATCAACCAAAACCATTCCATAACAGATATAACATATCATATTATACCAATCATTCATCAATAAACCATACACTATTCACTATTAAAGAAACATAATGTTGTTCCTCGAAACCCTGATGAGGCATACATTAGAATGTATACGCTAATGTTCTAAAGCTCACCCACATATATACACACTTCCACTTTATAAGACATGCATATGTATCTCAAATCACTGACAACTTAATCTGAATCAATGTAGAATTGAATCAATCACTAAACCATGTACTGAATCAATCACAAATCACTAAACCAATTACGGATCACCACAGTGTAGTATCATCACTAATCAACATTCCATTCCATAACCAATTCAACCCAACAAAATTTTTTAAACACAAATTATCATGATAGAGACATCATTGACAGAGAATGGGAAACATAACAAAATTGATCAAATGTGATCATCAATCTATAGTGCAAATCCCTAGTACATATATGCAAATTCCATGAAGCATATCAACATATGTTCATGCTTAACATGCAAAAAACCTGTGTATAGATCTCAACATACTACATAAATTCCCTTAGAATATATACATGACCCTAAAAATATGGATCCACATATGTACATGAATATTCACAAACACACCCGCTTACAGATCTTGGAAAATATCATTGCAAACAAAATTTCACTTTTCACAACCTTTATTGTCAATAATATAGAATTTTGAATAATACATTTAGATCATAGTATTACTATCATCATAGTTTCATGAATGTTAGTTACTTAGACATTTTCAACAATTAAATCAATCAAACAAAAATGCTAACATGATTTCATATCTTTTAGATATGAGCCTTTTTCTTTCTTCCTGGTGCACACCTATTTCGAATAATATCACACATGTATAACCTAGTACTTTCACACTTAGCACCTTGATCTCCATCTCCTAATATAGATTTATCCTTAGCCAATACCTTAGGAAAATCGCTTGGTAATGTCATTAGTATTATTTGATGGGATCAAATAATTTTTGTTGTTCTTGTTACTATGTGCCAATACCATGGTAAATACCCCTGGTATCTATATTACCATGATTTGGATTCTGTACGTGAATTTCATTAACAACATCTGCATATGTACGCGACCTTACTTCTCAGGACCCACGTATACTTTCTCAAACTTTACCTTTACCATACATCTGTCTCTAAACTATCATTTCTCTATCCATACGATCTATAGAATTTGTATCAATCTGCATAACAATCATGCTATCACAATGTTGACATCTTTATCAAGCAGGTTACCATCAAGGACAACATATTCGTCATAATGCCAACAGTCCCCTGCTTTGAACTTGATGGCAACCACTTTGGTGTTTGGTCACCACCTGTAATCATCTGCAAGTACACCTGCAAATACTAAGACTTCTCACCAAGCTTCTCTCCAAGAATTCTTCTTCAAACACCAAGCTTCTCTCCAAACACCAAGATTCTCTCCCCCTTTGACATCAAGGGAAAAGGGTTAACTAATTCCGAATGGAGGCTTTTCTCCCCCTTTGTAGAGAGGAACGTTGTAGGTCTAATTTGTTGAGTCTGAATACTGCATATTGACCATGCTCCCCTTGAGCATATGTTGGACCCTCTAAGTATATACAATAAAAGAAAAA
Organism: Pinus taeda; assembly: GCA_000404065.3. Lineage (NCBI taxonomy): Eukaryota > Viridiplantae > Streptophyta > Pinopsida > Pinales > Pinaceae > Pinus > Pinus taeda. The sequence continues at coordinate 40,683 of APFE030207091.1, read as the reverse complement.
TACTTCATGAATTAACTAATTATGACCGCTCCTATCACCAATGACTCATGATTACATCAATTGCCCAAAATAATGGGATTACATACAAAGCATGACTTGATCCTAGTATCCCATACATAAATGAATATTATAATGACTAAAACAAGGTTATTTTTCATGACCTTTACATCAAGAGACATAAATGACATTTATAACCCAAAACTGGTACCTCAACCATGCGGTAACACAACCATGATAGTCCTCATCAGCCATCATTCACCATATAGGAATCTGTAACAATCATTTGATAACAGCAACATAAATATCATTATGTCAGCAACATGAACATCCTCATCATCAAGGAGTAGTGTAAGCTAAGTCAGTGTAGCATCAAACTCTCCAATGTGACCAAATATTCAATGCTTCCAAGCATCACTAAGAAGTTGTAGGAATAATGTATCAATAAACATCATCTTGACTTCACGTAATATGCCTTTTCCACATATAGGAAGAGCCATAATCCATAGGCAACAATATTAATCTCTTTAACTACAATGCCATCATATTATCTCCATGCATCCATCAAAGATATGGAGAACCTTAAACATCAACAATAACCATATACTTCATCAAGTATATCAAGTAGAATGATAAAACCATAGAAAACCTAAAAACGCAACTCAAGTAATCATCCTGTTGTAGGTGCTACACCAACACCCTAAATTTTAGGTATATTCAAAACTTTGGGTTCCCCCATCTTCTCGCATTGAGAAATTAAGGTTTTGATTTTGTTATCAATCGATTACTCTCCCCACGATCCTTCCTATCAAGCCTTGTTGATGAACCCATCCATGCTTCACATATTGAATTTACAAATCATGTGTTATCTTAGATACTGACCTTATGATTGCATTAGGGTTTTGAAGGTTTGTTATTTCATTTATGCATTAAGAGTATCCCATGATTTTGAAACTTATCTTTCCATAATTTGCATCACAACCAGTGGAGGAATTGTGTGTGGACGGGCATAACTTCAATTTTTCTTTCCTTATACTAACCACATTAAGGTTTTGGAGGAACCCTAGATTTCCAAAATAAAGGTTCCCCTCATGTTTTAACCTAATTCATACACCTCTAAGTGTGCACTCTCATGGCATGGCATAACATCATGGTAAGATTCATTGCATTTCAACTCCCCTAGGTCCATGATTAGCTCACCATCTCTATTTGTGTATTATGTTTTACTTCATAATAATTTGGTTTAGCTCCTTGAAAATTTGAGTTGAAGAGAGAAATGGGGGCTTCAATTTTCTATTCATTTGGTTGTGTTAAGACTACTGAATATGACAGTTCAGAGGAAAAAGTATATAAAATGAATTGATCAGAAAATTTAGGAGTTGATAGAGAGAGAGCATCACTAACATCTTGTTTGATTTCTTTAAATGATTCTCTTTCCTTGTCTCCCCATTTGAAAAGAGAATTTTTCTTGATCGTAGTTTGTAATGGTAGGACAATTTTGAGAAAAATTAGGAATGAATCTCTTGAAAAAATTAATTTGGCCAAGAAAATATTGCATTGATTGTTTGGTATGTGGTAAAGGAATTTATGAGATTGTCTTAATTCTTTCTGGATCAATACAAACTCCATTTTTGGGCACAATAAAACCAAGGAGTTTACCTTCACTAAGAGAAAAAAATGATTTCTTTGGGTTTAGAGAAATTCGATACCTTTTGCATCTTTCAATGATTTGTTTTAAGTCATGCAAATGATTACTTCTATTCTTGGAAAATATGGTAATATCATCTATATATATGACAACATTTTTATTGATTAAACCCCTGAAAAAAGTTATAGCGAAAATGCCACGATGACCTATTTGGAGCAGCGAAACCCTAGAATCCAAAGCTCTGATACCAAATGTTATGAACCAGCTCAAGAAAAGATCGAAAAGATAGATCAATGCCTTAGAATTTAGCCTCTTTGAGGGGGCAACCTCCTTTACATTACATAAATGAACAATTCTTGGATGATTCAAATGACAAAACCTCCTTTCTATATATAGGAGTCTAAGGAGTCACAATATAACCCAACCGACCTAACAATAATAATATAAGCCACAAAAATAACAATAGAGGATTCTATGGGGCACAGTAATAACAATATGGGAACAATAGGGGCACAACAATATTAATAAGGGGTACAACTAC
>APFE030207091.1:0-22478 GCA_000404065.3 Pinus taeda | reverse complement strand
TTATCTATAATTTATTCCCTACATTAATTGGGATGACCATTGTTGACTCCTAAAAGGCCATAAAAAAACATCTTCTAAAAAGGCCTTTACCCCAACTAACCATAAAAGTCAACCGGTAAAGTTGCTAATCAACTATAAATTCAAGAGTAATACCTTTTTTTTTCTAAGTATGATTAGTCTATTAACAAAGGAGATAAAATTACAGTGAGACCGAAGTTTGAAACATTGCCCTATAGAGAGGCAAAGATGTTAAGATATACATGGAATGTGACTGCTCCAGTACAGGGATCTCAGTCTTGCACCTTTTTCTGAGTTTACAGAAAACAAAAAGAACTGAAATGCCATTCACTATATGAACAAAAACATGCCCAATAGTATGGGCCGCTTGTCGAACTGTCATGACATGAAAAAACAAGCTAAACATCAGGAGATTCTTCAATAATCCGGAACCAACCTGTATCATAAATGTTTCCTTCAGGAGTCGATGCTATTTCGGATGGTCCAGGGTCATCCGTCACCATGTCCACATTCAGAGCATTGATTGCTAGTGCCTCAGGAACTTGTAGAGGCTCTTTGCTGATCTCCAACTGGATATTCGATGTCCAAGTAGAAACAGGTTCTGGGCCTTCCTGAGGAGAACTCGGTTCTCCATCTTGGGCTTCTTCCTGGAAAACCACTGAAATATGTGCCATGATTCTTGGTTGATTCAGCTTGCTACAGAAGGTAAAGATCACCAATCCATAAGTGGGACGCCCTCTTCCACTTCGCGTGCTCAGGTAATGCCCAACCGAGAATTCGCTAGAAGGGGAGGTCAACGCAGTGGATGTGCTGGAAGGCACCCTCCTGAGCTGTCCCCGATGAGACCTCATACAACGGTGAAATTGAGGCATTGGGATGTCCAAAGTAGTGGTGAGAGAGCGAGGTAGAGTGGTGATGAGGACTAAGCTAGTGGAGTGCGTGAACACTAGGACCAGGCTGGCTGATAACTGGAACAATACAATTCGCAGGCTTGGTGCCTGAGAAATCAACCAAATTGAGGACAGAGGTAGCTCTTCCATGCATCCAGAGCTTGGAGACAGAGTCTCCTCTTCGTTTAAGCCACCATTATCATTATGGAGGATGAGACTCACATAAACTATGCCAAACTCAGAGCTCCAACCATTTTTTGGAGAATTCTGCGACTGAGTCACCAGGATTTGCATCCTCGCTGGCTCGCAATTGAGCTTTAAAACCTTAATCTCCTACTGATCTTGAGAATCATTCAAATTAATTGCCGCAGTGAATGTTGCCAAAGTTTGAAGCAAGTTAGCGCGTGCGAGCACATGGAACATGGTGTCGGACAGGGATGGTGGAACAAAGCCGATGAACATCGTGGAAGTGAACACTGCATTAACCATATTCCCGAACCCTTCATTTATTTTCCTGTTGATTGTGCTGTACCATGTGGGCAGGTATCGTGCCTCCTGGTACCACCTCTGTCCCATGCAGAATGTTAGTTGTTTAAGCATCCACATCCAGGGCAAGAGTAATACCTTAATTGTGTGGAAAATTTTAAAATTAATCTTTATCTTCTTCAAGCACCAAACTTTTAACATGTTTCTGATTTTTTTTTTTTTTTACTAATTCTAAGGAAAAAAGGGAAAAAATGATGTTCCCTTTTATTATTCATATTTGATATAACTTTTAACATATTTTTGCATAGGTTAGTCTCGAGGATGTGGTCTAATGGTTAGGTGAGGAGGTATGGTCCCATAGGTCTCTGCATGGTCCAATTCTAAGTAGGACTATGTATGCATATGAGCTTCTCCAAGCATGATTTACAATTTTCATGTATTTTCAATTTATTTTATGATATGTTCACAAAAAAAATTAGTTGAATTTGAGATTTAACATTATAATAAGTGAGCAACCACATTTGATACATTTAATAATCCTATAAACAAATAATAGACAATATGATGTAAATACAAGTTTTCTTCCTTTCCCTCCAAAATTTTGAAATTTTATTTTATTATTTCTCTTACAAGATCGGTTTTAGAAATCAAATTTATTTTTATTAGTGGGATAACATAACAACATTTTGGTTTCTCAAAGTCACTCTAATTAGTTAGGTTGGAATTATTTTGGTTTTAGATTTTATTGGGGTGGGTTGGGAAATAAGTTACAAGAAAGAGTCAATCCCTAGCATAAACTACTTTTATACTATCATCATTCAACAAAAGGAAAAATAGAGAGCTTACCCATAATTCTTTTAAAATGAAGATTTAAGAACTTGTCAAGCCATTAAATTGTAAACAAAAAGGGTTGACAAAATAATATACTATCAATCTACTACTTTCCATGACCAACAAGTTGACCATGGAGTTATTTTGCTATCAACTATTTCCAAAATTACATAACTCTTCATACAAGTTAGATTTTTCACCAAAAATAGTAGACCATCTTATTTTGTGAGACACATTTGATATTATGTTGCTATTGTTCTCGTGTTGTTTTTCCCTCTAGATTGTTCTGTATTTAGCAGTCAAGCTTTGATATTCTTGTTCCCTATTTAATATACTTAAATGTACATTTGGTTTATCCTAACTTTTTATTTTGTGCAATAAACTGTATTACTTATTTTCACAACAAAAAAATGTAAAGTAGCACATGTCTTCACTCAATCTTCATATGCGATGGAATATAAAGGTTTAATACAGTGAATACAATTTGTCCTAAAAGATGGTAGTTACTTTTGGTTGGTCTTTGATATTATTAGTTTCATGAGTTTTATTTATTAAACTAGGAGCAAGCCAAAGTCTACTTGAATACCTTGTTGTAATGGAAAAACTTGAGCTACTAAATATGAATATGTTTCATACTGAATGCTAATGGTCTCGCTCAAAACTATTTGCTTTATATTCATCTTAATTGAGTTTTCTCTTACAAAAAAGAGTCTAAAACTATTTGCCTTAAAACATAGTGTAACAATGAGGTTTGGTTCAATTATAAAATGTCTATATTTCAAGGTAGATTTGGTCTTGAAATGAGACAATTTATGTATTATTGTGATGTAATAAGATCTATATTTGGTATATATCATCAATTGAGTTGCAATGTAGATAATTTGATGGAGATTTGAAGGATATAATTCAAGAAATTTCTATCCAACTAAGGGAGAGAGGCAATGGAAAATGGTGACATACACTTGCCATAGACACAAGAGCCATCACACAAGCTATCACTAGCACTAACACAAATTAGGAGGCTTTGTCAAACAAGAATGAAATTCCCAAATCCATTGGTTCACATGTCTTAGGCTACGTCCATTTCAATAATTTAAACAAAAATTTGATGAAAGAAGTTAAAGACTTTAAATTAAAAGAAAATCAACAAAAATCAAAAGGATTTTCCCATCAAACTAGAAAAAAAATTAACATCTTATAAAGCCTAGAAGTTAGTAGTAGTTTCTCATTTCACTGAACTTCCACATAATACACACTCTTGTAGGGCAATAAATTTTGCTTGCTTCTAACAACAAGATCACCATTATTCTTTATCTGAATCTTTCAAAAATGAATTGTGTAGGTGTTTGCCCTGTTCTTATTACTCCTTATTATATCGTACTTGGATCTAGAAAAATGCTTACTATCCTTGAGCCATTTTTCAAGTTCTCAATCAAAATCCCAATTGAAGCCAAACTCCTTTTTTCTCCTATAATTTTTTTTTTCCCAAAATCCATAATAGGATTAATCTAGCACAATGTGACTTAAGTTATTGAATTAACCAATTCCTTTGATTCATTTTTTCTTAATTTCCTTAAACTAGTTACTATGTTGATATTGATATTTGTCTTAATGTCTTCTTCACATGAATCTTATTTTTTTCTAAATCCATCTTCACTTTGCAACTTCAAATGTTATTTTACATATGCATCTGTTTGTGTTGTGTGTGAACCATAGAATTGGCTTACTCCATTGCATATAAGTAGTTTCTAACCATGGATGGGACCAAATAGAAAGATTTCTATTGATGCAAAAATATCTAAAAAAATCATTTTTATAAATTATTCATTAACCCATTCAAAGGATATTATATTAATTATCGATGACCATTAAAAAAATCTTCTATTAATTATCAACCCCAAAATGCACAAATATCTAAAAAAATTATTTTAATAAATTATTCATTAACCCATTCAATGGAGTTTATATTAATTATCGATGACCATTTAAAAAATCTTCTATTAATTATCAACCCCATTCAATGGATTTGCTATTAATTATCATTTAACCATTCAACAAAATTCTCTTATCTTCTAAGAATATATCATCCTAATTCACTTCAGCATTCATTCTCCCTCGGGGGTATGCTAGTTGATAGCACGATTCATGTTAGACACTAAAATAGATTGTTTGAAGGCTGTGTCATAAGGGTAAACGAAATCAAGAGATGAATAGATCGGGTGCTAAGAAATCGGATAGGCCTGGCCTTGCGTTGAATTTGTAGGGTATTTGAAAAAAAAGTTCGAGGTGAGATAGCGAGGCGGGGAGCTAAGGTTGACAGAAGTTTGGATTGGAGGAAAGAAAGGGTTAACAGATGCAATAAGGTTTGGGTTCACTGTGTCGACCAAAGGGGATGCATATTTCACTGAGAGAAGGGTGGAAGATGCGTAGTAGTATCACCGAAGGACGGATGCAAAGATTAACGGAGAGGGATTCTCTCATCCTCCTTGCTACTGTTGCGTCATTCATACTTGCAAGAGCTCTATTAACTTATCCAATGGTCACATCATTTACACTTCCCTCAAGTCATCCATGGACCCTCTCATAGTCCTCCATGACTACAAAACCCATGGTGAGGTGGAGAAAATAGGTCGCATCCCCAACTATCCCGACGAATTCCTTTTCGAGGATGAATATCACTTCCCATACACCCTAGAAACCACCTATAGAGCCAGGGGAGGAATATCGTATCCCATGCACCTTGGAAGCCACCAAAAGAGCCAAGTAAGGTGGTATTTACACCCTAAAATCCCTCTTCTTCCTCAACAGATCCACCTGAAGCACACTTATTACCTCCAACAAGCCCATGTTCACAGGCTCCAGATCATTTCCTTACCCGATCGTAAACTAGTATTGGACTATCTAAAGGGAAAAATCAACTCCACCGATGCCATACAACCCATTCTGAAACCTGCCATTGAGGAATACTACCCCAAGGATCCTGGATTGTTCAAAAAAAGGCCAAGGGAAGAGACAAATGGAAAAGGGTCTCCAGAAAACTAGATTAATGTGGATAATCATGCTGGGATCAAATAGATTGAGATGTTTCATATTTTAGGTTTCTATGATCTTCATACGTGTGTAGATTATCTTCTAGATTAATATCGCATTAGGTTTTTGTTCTGATCGATGTTTCGAACCAGCAACGGTGATTCATTTTCAGGATGTGAAATATTTGTGGAAGATTGGTCTGATTAGGGCTTTGGAGAAACCCTTGAAGGATAGAGAAGCCCTTCTAGAGTTCAGGATTAAGAATTTTCAGCATGTTATTGTGATGGAAAATAAGAAGGACGAAGAAAGAATAGTGTTAGAAAAGGAAAATTTACACACCCAATAAGGGAATCAAGACACTCGTTGAATAAAAAGGGTTTGGGAAGGATATTGGGGAAAAATACAGTAAGCAGAAAGATGGGTTGAAAGGAAATCCAGGTTATCATTAGCATTTAATCTCGGCATTCAATGTAACAACAATAGTATTGGTGAGGGTGTGCCTATAATTCTTGTTCCTAGTGCCTTCCAAACCCTCTTGAATGTGTACAATGTGAAGGAATTTTTGTAGGTTGGGGTTTGCAATACTCCTGATGCCAAGGTGAAGGAGATACCTAAGAAGTCAGAGTGTTGTGGTGTTCATGAGTGGCTGTGACCGGACGGGGTTTAGATTTGAGGTGAGGGATAAACCATCTGCATTGTCACCTAGGAGTCATGTCGTTGTGGTGTTCATGCTTGCCCAGGAGTCATGTCGTTGTGTTGTTCGTGCTTGGGAAGGAATTGCAATTCAAGGATTGGCCTTTCAAGTACCATGGATAGATATTCAATAAAAGTAATTTTTCCTTTTCCTATTTAATTTTCCTGCGTCTATATGACCCCACAAACACCATGGGTTGAATTCTCAAACTTAAAGCTTTGTTGCAGGAGGTAATGTGATCGAGATTTATTACACTAGGATTTTATTTTCAATCGTAATGTCATGTGGATGGTATGTCAATATCTAATGGATGGCATGGATGTTTATAGTCATGGGGTTATACATTATAAAAAATATTGAAAATAAAATTCCTTATAAGCTCCGAGAAACTTTCAACCAAACCTAATCCAAAACAAATAAAAAATATTAGTGTTTGTGCTAAAAAGTTAACGAGATTTTGGTGGCACTTAACAATGATTTAAGCTTGTATGAGGGATTTATAAAAACTCTTTTATTTTTATTTTTATGTTTGGATATTTTGATGTTTAGCTCTGATAATGCACCTCATGAGTGTTGATAATTAGTAGAGAGGCCAATTGAGGTGTTGTTGCAAGGAGAATCACCTAGATGCTTTGACACTACTAGGCATAAGAAATCTATGTTTTAAGAAAGATCTTGTTCCACATGATGGAAACACATAGAATCCAGAAGTACATTGTTTCAAAATAGTAAGGTAGACTTGCTTTATAGTGTATTGTCCTTGTGTTTCCCTGTGAGGGGTATTTCTTTTTTATGAAAGCAATTGGATCTTAATCTTTTAGGGCTAGGGTCATTTCCTTCCATTGCTTTAAGGGGAATATTTGAAGCCTACTTCCATCCTTTCCAAACTATTTTATCATATTCACTTCAAATGGAGATATCAATAAGAATTCGAACACCGTTATTTTCTACAAAGGCCTTTTGGGTAAGGGAATATTTCCCATAACGGAATCCCTCCATATATTTGTTGTTTTCTCATTCATGGGATGGAATTTATTTACAAATTTAGATATATTCAATGGGGGGGGGGGGGGGGTGTCTCTCAAAAGGATCACATGCCTTTTTGCCTCATTAAAATATATGTTCCATATTACTTCCTTTCACCCAACTATTTCTCTAGAAATTGGATATTCCTTCTAGCAGTTGGCCTCGACTGAAACAAACCCATTCATACAAAATAACCATTTAAATGTACATGAGAACAAAAATAAGCAAACAGCTAGAATGCAAGGCACATTTATGTCTCTAACCATTAACAACATATGCAAAAGTAGTGAGATAAATAAAATGTTAACTGACCTAATCTGTTCTCAATACAAGCTGCCCTTCCAGACACCTTAGATGAAATTTAAAAATATTAAATACTAATAGCCCTCTCACAGCCCAGTATTGGATAACCTGTATGAAGATAGATTTTAAGCAACTACATAAAACCTATCATGTACACCCTCATCATTGTAACAAAACAATACACCCTCAAGATGATTAGAGTTCAAATTGTTCCCCTGTCAAGTGCTATCCTTTAAGTTGAATGGCTAATATATCCAATTTCCAAATCTAAGAGTAAAAAAATCGGCCCCATTTCAATTTCTCTCTAAATATGATCAATGTAGATGGTATGACGGGTCCACACCACCTAGTTCCAATCCTGAAAGTTGGTCTTGATAACCTGATCTATAGTATATTTTTCTTGCAACAATAGTCTATACATGATAAATTCATCATTTCTATGATTATAGATATTCCTTGAACATTTGTGCCCATAAAATTTTTCTCAGTTTATTCCTCCAAGAAAAAGAATAAGTTTTGTTTAGATCTCGTGATACCCTAGAGGCCATCCATTACATCTGTAGGTTAGATGAAACTTGTGAGCAATATATTGAAACTTGGCTTAATCAATATCATATTCTCACTGTCTTATCCAGATTCCAAGATTCATCTTTCCATGTATCAAATCTGGTTCAGATCAATCTGGATCCAAATCCAACAAGGATGCATTTCCTATTTGGAAACACCGAAGGATTCACTCAGGATATGTATCCAACATGATGGATGTGACACTCACACAAATCATCCAAAACTATGGGGCCCTACAACCCTAACAAGAAAATTTGACAAATACAAAATAAAATATTGACACATCCAAAGTTTCGAAGATTTACAAAATATTAATACAACTAGTTACTACATCAAATGCAAGATATTAAGTAATCAAAAATCAATGCACATTAAATAGAGGTTCAACAGTTAGAACCATATATTGTTGTTTTGCAATTGAGTAATTTTCATCATCAAAATCATAGGGTATGTATGAATTCTAATCGACGTTGCCATCTTGCTATGGAACATTTACATGCAACAGATGGTGCAGTAACAATAATAGATGGAATTACTCCAACACGAAATTATTATTCCATTTCCTTCCATGATTGAGTCATCACCTTTGTGGTATAAATCAAAATGAATAAGAATATTGTAGTTGGAGAAATGATGTGTCTAAAAAATTAGAATGTCTTCAAATAAGTGAGAATCCATTCTAATATACTTTTTCTCCTACACCTCCTCAATGTTAGAGATCTTTTATGTTGCTCAAAGTGAAAAATGGAGGTAAATCACTTTTGATTTCCATGTCATATGGCCTAGATGCAAAATACAGGCATGTAGTGCCTTGGCATTCATCTTGTTTCTTGGATGAAAACCTTACTAGAACCTAAGTCACCTTATTTGAGTTCATGTTTAAATTTGGAAATAGTTAAGTTCAAAAATGCAAAAGAATGCAATAAAAATTGACATTAGGATCATGAATATAAATCGAAATTTTGAAATTTTATAATTACATATAATAAAACTCTAGGTGCTCATTAACAATGTATGATATAAAATGAAAATTACATTCCAACATTAGACATATATATTTAGAAAGACAATATCTTGTTCAAAATTTTAAAAACATGCTAGATATCAAAAGTTAGGCTTGAAATACAGATTGAAGTTCAGCTAGGGTTGAAGTCAGAAAATTTTGAATTTCAAGCTTCAAATCCACCAAGAATGCAACTATGACTAGGACACATTAATTGTTGCACTATATATCAAATAGTAGCAGTATCATACACTTAAGAAAACTTGTAAGATTCATTAATAACAGTTGAACCATGCATATTTCATGGTAGTAATGGAAATATTATGTACCGTTTTTAGTACTTGTGTTGGGAAAGAGGCCTAAGTGTTAATTAAGGCCAGGGAACCCAATATGATTTGCAAGATAAAAATTAGATTTGAGCTTTTTAGTCAATTATATATTTGAAGCTTAAACAATCCCAAATTTTGAACTTCGAACATTGGGCAATAATGAAGAGAAGAAGATGTGCAAGATTTGCAAGTAGAACATGTTGACACAGCTATGATTTATTATGACAATCAAATAGTATTGAAGTTGGAAATAAATCTAGTGTTTCATGAAAGTACAAAGCATGTGGAGCTACATTGTCACTATAATTGACAGCTTGTACAAAATCAAGACTGCGAGTTGCAATATCAAACAACACAACCACAGAGTGTAAACATATTGACCAAGCCATTTGGTCCAATAAGTTTGTTAAATTTAGAAATAAGCTTTTTGTGTCTGTAGAATGATCATATTTCCCCTCATATAAAACAAGGCATTTGATCCAGTTGAAGAGTCTGGTAGACATGATATGTTTCTTGTATTATGATTTTAAGCCATATCTTGATATGAGATGCATGGATATCAGAGACTATCATTTTGTATTTTTCCTCACACGAGGTAGTACAAAACAATGTTATTGATGGGCTATCATGATATATTGAGGAGGGATTTAGCTTGTGCCCATACTTTTCTCAACACTTCTCCTATTCCTTTGTTGACCACCCTCTCAAGTGGGTGATAAGGTGTCTTGAGTAGAAGTGTTGGTTAGCATATGTTTGTTTATGATCCCCCCTTAGAGTAGGTTCCTTTGGAGACTATATGTAGTGGATTATTATTGATGTACTCTAATTAGAAGATGTGTACTATCTTAATTATTTGAATATCTAGCAGGATAATTCATTATTCATGTCGAGTGCTCTAGACATACACACATTATTATGGTGATCCAATCTTCCAAAACACTAAATTTATGTTTGGTTGATGTTACATTTCCTTGATGAGATAGAAATCTAGTAGAGATGTGAAGGTGAGGGGTTCCAGAATGTTGGATATTACTACATACAGGAAGAGGGTGGCTTCATAGTTCCTGGGATAACTAAATACAACATTCAATTCATATTTATCAATGTTATGCTAAGAGGAGATTCAATCATTTGAACTTAACAGTAGTGGCTAGGGCTACAATATACACACTTTTATTGAATGTTCCAAAGATCTTACTTGTAAAAATCACATAAAGTATGTGTGTTGTTGTAGGAATTTCTACACCATCTGGTTGCAAATATCTTCATTTTCATAAATGTGTGGAAAACTTGTTGGAATGACCATTTAGAATATAACCCTAGTGGCACACATACCTTTGCTGTGATGAATTTGACGATAATTCGAATTCACTCAACTTTCTTATGGTTTTTAACTTGGGTTCCCTTCCCCGTGCTTTTTGTTTACTGCATTTTACTTCTGATGTGACATGTAGGTTCAGATTGTAGTATTTAAGCACTCTTTATTCATGTTCTATTGTATGTTGTTTTTTTACCTTTCCGAATGATGGACTTACTAATGGTGCAATGAAGTTAGTTTGAAAGGATTCATCACCATATAATGTAATACAAATGGAAATACAAGACTATAGCATCAATGCGTGGACCACATCTAATCCACACCCTATTTTTGTTGGGAAACCATTTTTTACTTTTGTTCTTTGCAATCAAATAGGAATTGGACAATTCCTATATTGATTGTCCTTGTGTGATCACTTAGAAGATAGGGTGCCACTATTTCCATTTGGATTTTAAACCTTTTGTTCATTCTATTTCAATTTATCTTATAATTTTGGTGGGCATTCCTTTCGTGATTTTGTTTTGTAAGCTATGTGTGTATTCAAGTACATGAGAAATTAGAAGGCGACCAACTTTATACGCCTTCATATATTCCTTGTATTAGGGCCATTGTATGTAGAGCAACACAAGGAATTAGGTTCCCAACCAACTTATCTTCATTTTGGAGCTCCTTGCATCAATTGATTCAAGAAATGGATGGAGTAATTGGTGGTTCTACATAAGGAAATTTTTTTGAGGCCTTACTAAATAGCCTCATTAAAGAAGGGGAAGTTCTTGGTTCACCCCTTTCAGGATTATCTTGAACACTATCAATATGTTTTTCTTTGTAGTTGTATTTAGGCATGATGCAAAATGGATAGTTCATTGAATTACGAGCCTTATCCTAAGAGAATATTTCTAGCTTGCTATATGGAATACTTTAATCTAGCTTATATCCTAGTCTATTAGCTTTTTATCTATAGAAATTTTAGTTTTTGAATGTGATAGGTATTTTCTCTTGCACAACGTGAAATTGTGGAGTATTTCATTTCTCAGGTTTGTATTTTTGAAATGTATGCTCTTATTAAAGGTTTTTTCATTTATGAGTTGTTTATCAATGGAGTGGCATGTTGGATTTTATGAGAATCTTCAATGTGATGCATTGAATTCTAACTCACTCAATGTTGGTTCTAATTGGTTCTATGCAAACTTCTTAGTTCTTTGTTTTCCACCTAGTCTCTAGTTTCTATCTGTGTTTTTACTTCAACGTTGAATCACCATGCCTGAAAATACACCAAAATTTGCTTAGAGGAGAATACATTAACATATACCAAATTTTAGCCCAATTTGCTAACTGGAGATGTACAAGAGAAATAAGCATAGTCAACCTAATAATAAATAGAATAATGGGTAAAAATGGACACTTGTTTGTTATGATCAACTTATGCTTTTATACAAGAGAAGTGGTAGGATGTGCCTTAAATTATCTAATAGTAAACCTTTATTCATAAACCACTTTTGTTGACTTTGATCAATTTTGAGACATAACTTATGTGTCAATGTCTAAATATTCCAATTGTCTTTCTTATACTCTAACAGTTTTTCTTGTCAGAGGAATCAAAATAGATAACACATTCAAAACCACATCGAAACAACTTTAATCTAAAACTTTGACAACGTAACATAATCTAGTTAATATCCAATAGAGGAAGAAGCAATAGTTCAATGGTACTAGAAAATTCAACCAGTTGTCTATAGGTTATGGGAGTGTCCATAACACTGCTAGATGCTAAAAAGTTAGCAAAAAAGGAAAGATACAATAAAGAAGATGCATGAAATATTTATTGTTGATAGTTTAGTCAATTGTTCCTAGGTTGATACCTACATTGATATTGTTGCTGATTAGGGTCATGTTGATGTATATTCTTTACAAGCTTTGAGAATATAGTGTGTATATTTTGGATTTAGTTCCTTATACTCAGCTAAATACACTTGAATATTGACCTAATTTTCCTAAGATTACATGGTTCAAATTCTTACCTTCTAATGTTTTAGAGAATTTGGCTTAGGAGCTCAAGTAATCCCCACAAATCCTCACCAAAAAAATTGAGCTATTGTTTAATTTTAATAATTTTTTGAAGTTGTCTTGATGACTTATTATAGACAAAGTAAGGATTTTTGACCTTGTTTGAATTGCTCAGATTTTGTTATGTCATATTATAATGCTTCTATCTCCATTTTCTTTTGATCAACAACCCCCTTCAAAATTTATGTCTATTGCATCTCTAGTTCAATTACTTTTATTCATGTTTTTGAATATGCAAAGACTAGGTTAGGTCACTTCTACAATCATATTTTTTCAATGCCCCTCATATTTCCCCCCACTCTAGTTTCCATGATGGAATATGGTATTAAATTCCAACTACAATGGAAAATACTAAACCCTATAGGACATAAAGGGAATGGATCCCACGATCTCCCTAGACATTACTCCTCAGTAGAAATGGTTGAACCAACTAATCTATCCCTTTATGCTCTGTAATCTTATTTTATGTTGTGACTCCATGGTTGAATCGGATTTAAGTTTATCAACATTAATGGATATGGGAATTAGTATGTTTTGATAGTTAACAATTATTTTCCAACTTTTTTCTTTTTGCAAAAGTTTCTTAATCCATTATGCCTACTATCCAGAGGCCCTCAAACTTTTTACCCACACTCTTTAGTCTCCTCCAAATCCAAATCCTATTTAGTGGATTACTTTCTCCTTTACAATGCTCCCATCAACTAGGGCCACTAAGAGGTAGGATGATGACAACATTTCTTCTAACTCTAGATCATCAAAAACCATAGGGAACACTCCCCCTCCCCAGATCCCTCACCAATATGCTCTAGATCCCTTACCAATAGGCTCTAGTGATTAGCAACAAGTTATAGGAAGAGGCTTCAAATCTCCCCTAGCTCTTCTTCAGGGCATCATCCTATTTTTAGTTTCCTTCATTCGGCCTCTAATGTTTGGAGAGTTAGATCTAGTGTCAGGACCTAGTCCCTAGATCCTTTCCCTCTACACATCTCCCCCTCCTATTATGGCTCCCTGAACTTGAATCTCAAGGTGTTCTTGTGTTTTCACTTATAGATTTCATGTTTCTACATTACTTCTTGTTCTTTATATAGGAGACTTTTAGTAGTCCTTGTTTGTATTGAGTTCATTATACTTAGCATTCCCATTGAAATACTTGTGTGGTCATTTATTTGACATTAACGTAATTAACTTATATTATGTTATCTTCTCATTGGCTTTATTCCTTTAGTTCAACCATGTTTGGGTTGACAATTCTTCTTCGTGAACAGTTCCCCACATTTATTACACAAGTACAATTGAGATCACCTGAGTGTGCATGGATGTAAGATTACACAAGAACCTAAGTTATGTGATAATTAAATCCAATATTATGCATGCATTGGGTAGTCCTACTTCTAGAAAATATTGTATTACCAGTAAGTCCTCCTCACATTTGGGCATTCGGTATAGAAGGGAGACACTTGGATGCTTTCATTATCTCAAGTTCATAATGAACGCTTACTTATTGGAGCATCCCACATGTAGGAAATTCTAGATTATTCATTTATATTTTTAATCCATATAAAGTGTAAAGCAAGCCTATAAAAGGAGGCCTCCTATCCATTGGCAATAATTCATTATAGAGAATTTGCATAGACACTTGTATTTTGGGTTGAAGATAAAATTGCAGGTTTGAAGCTTAATTCTGGAAAAATATTCAGGGCTAATTTCCACCCAAGGTCATCATCATTTCGTTTTAGATTTAATCCTTCTTGGTTGGAAATCATATTGTACTGTTATAGTGGGCTAATGCTAGTTGTTGAGTGGCTGAAAGAGAGGTGTGTTGACCTTCTTCCAGGTTGTTTATGTTATCATATTTTAAAAGTATTATTCAAGGTTGGTTATTCAATAGAGAGTTGTTTTCTTTTTATGTCTATGCCTAAATTGATATCTTAAGCTTTAGTTAGATGGTTGATGATTGTATTAATGTATCTATTGAGCATATTTGTTTGGTTGTAAAACAATTTATAGATATGTTAGACTGGTAGATAAGATAAAATACGAAAATATAAGATAAATGTATTAATGTCCAACAAATGACTACTTAAATAGGTCAATGAGATTGTTTTAGGTACAATGATGTCCATAAAAAGTGGTACTTCCAAAGTGACTCATATATAAAAGAAAGAGACTAGAACTAAAATCACATCAAATCTAAAAAACTAGAAGGCCAACTCCAGAGAGTAGAGAGGTGATCTTCTAGGCCCTCTAAATGCTCCAGGTAGTAAAATTCCCTTTCAAATTAACAATGGTTTGGTTAACAGTGAAAGTCTGTAAATTTATACTATGTGGGTATGAACTTTATTGTTTTGCATCCCTAGCAACTTGCAGGACTGGAAGCAGTGAGGCACAACCTCTGTGTAAGGGTTATGGTGGTAGACGTACTATTATTATAGGCTTACCAAATGAAGGGACTTCAAATCTCAAATAAAAAAGAACAAAACTAAATCTACATCAAATGTGTAAAACGTTCACACAACTAGGACTCCAAAGTCGTACATGTTTCTGGCTTGACAAATCTTCTGCAAATATTTGAGTAAGATCCACTGTATTTATGGATACATTTGTGGACGCAATTTTTGTACCATGCAATTAGCCTACTTGACAAATATCCAATTTTTGTTTACAAAAATATCTGTAAATATTTATGAGTATACGTACCATGCAGTTAGCATGCTTGAAAACTCTCCATTTTTTCTACAAAAATATAATATCTTTCATTTGAGTATTACTCGACTCAAGTATGGGAAGATTACAAGAAATGGGATTGGAAAAAGAATGAGGAGAAAATGCAGATAATGTCTTGGATATGATTCATTTGTTGTTGCAGATCCTCTAGGCACCTGATCCATCGAGTTTGGAAATGTTCTAGGAAGGATTCCTGTGTTTTGTAATTTTGTGATTATTTCACTTCATGGTTATTTTGGGCAAACAATTTTAGGAATTCTAGACACTAGTGGATAGGTAAAAAAATGATAATTCCAACACCCATTCCATGATATCTTCTCTTTAATGTTTGATTGTATTTTGAACTTTTACTTTGATTTTGTTTTGTCTTTAAGTATAAAATTGATCATATTTGGTATAATATCCATTTAAACAACATCCAAATATTGAATATAATGTTAGTATTATTTGTTTTGTGTTAAAATATTTTTAGATTCAAAGTTTATAGACATAAAAAATAAAAACAAATGCTAATGCCTTCGTTGGGGAGACAATGTAGAACATGACTTGGATATGATTCATTTTTTGTTGGAGATCCTTCAGGAACTTGAGCCCTCGACTTTGGAAATGTTTCTAGTAGGGATTGATATGGTTCTTCATCTTGTGATTCTTTCACCTCATTGGTTATTTTGGGCAAGCAAATGTTTTAGGAATGCTAGACAAAACATCAGTGGGCAGGCAAACAATTTTTTTATGATTGTAATGTCCATTCCATGATATCTTATCTTTATTGTTTAATTGTATTTTGAACATTTATTTTGTTTTTTTTGTCTTTTAACTATGAAATTGAAAATCCTTGGTATCATGTTCATTTAAACAACCACAACCAAATCTTGAAGATGAAATTAATATTACACGATATGATTGAAATCCTTTTAGTTGTTTTGTGTTAAAATATTTGCATGAATATTAGAAAAGTTTACTTTCATGTTGTTTATATACTTGACCAAGTTTATGCATTAGAAAATGAAATTTTGTTTCGAATAAAATGACAAGGATTAGACATCACATCTTAGATTATTTTTTTTCACAAGTTATCTACAACTTGATCTTTTTAGCATGTAACTTAGGTCATATGATTGCGCCTAAGATTTCCCTGAAGGTTGAATAATAAGTTACTAAGGTGTTCTTTTCTATGGTGAAATTCTATTTTCTTTGTTTATACAGGTCATATGGCCACATAGTGGCCACTATCACCCAACTAAAGAAAACTTGTTCAAGTTTCTTGCATTTATGGGGAAAAATGGCTTTGACATTGTTTTTTTTTTTTTTTTGTAAATTGGACTATTTCTATTATAATACAAAAGGTACAGAGGGTTACATTTGCCGCCAAGGGTCGGCAATCTAAACAAGATGACAGTGAAACTGAGACTGAGCCCGAAGAGCTATCCGCTGACCCCAAACAAGAGCTATGACTGTGTTCAAAACTTCAAAAAACTGACTCATCCACTCCCTGCTATCGCAAGGGAGGAATTTACAGACTCTTACAGTACTATTGGGGTTCATATCGTCACTGAAATTACATCACAAGACCGACATATACCCAGACATAGACATTACAGATGCTTATGTTAAAAGCCAGGACTGAATAAAACATTACAGACTCTGAAACGGAAAAGGACATAGACAAAACTGACTCACGGTTTCGACAATGGCCGCTGCCATGACTTCTAGAACCAAGTCACCCCGAACGTCCATGCCACTATCTTAGGTGTAAGGATAGGGAGGCTCCTCCACCGAAGGTGGGATAAATTTGCTGTCTGGTTCCTCCACCACCGGGTAGCCAGAGTATTCTGAAGCGCTTGAGTCGGTGTGCGATGCGGTTCCTCCACCACTTGGACCAGCTGTGTCCCTCGCCACCTCACCCTCGGCTTCCACAGGCTGAGTTTGCTGACCCTGAGCAGGCGATGGTGGTCTAGGAGCTGCTGGGTCGCCTGGCCTATCAGCGTGCTCGCATTTTTCAATGCGCACAAAGACGTAATACACGGCATTGTCCAATGTGCAGGTGTGTCTGAACCGGGATGATGAATGCTCACCGAATGGACATGCCACTGTTCGTCCCCTGCCTCTCCCTCTTCCGCGCTCTGTGGAACGTGGTGGACGAGTTCCCTCCGAAGACTCTGAAGAATGAGGCTCAGAGGCCAGAGATCTGGCTCTGCCTCGTGTGCCAACCCGCCTACAGGCACCCCGCTGTCTTTCTCGCGGCATTTTGTGAACACCGCTGCCTTAACCACAGCCACAAGATTTCACTGAGGTTGCAGAGAAACCCAGGGCCAAAGGCGACCTGAATAGTGACTGGCTCTGAACCCAGATTGAGCAGTGTGCCGTAGGGTGTCAACTCGAACCCAGATACTGAAGAACGGTGTTGCCTCACCACTCGAATCAGGGATACAATTTACCTGGCCACAGTTCGAACCACGACCATAATTCAGACTGAGACCCGATGATTCGAACCCGAACACCTTAGTTTGAGCCAGCACAGAAATTGAGCCGGGACATAACTCTAACCAGGTCCAACAAGCTAGCCAGGACTTTGAGCCACGAGTGACCAGGTCAGTCCAGCTTGAAGCTGGAGCATTCAGAGACACGAGTCCAGTTAATTTCTTGCCAGCATAGTTCCACAGAGCCAACATTCGAAAACTGAATTCACCTCTCACTAACAGGTTGAAGTCTGGTTGCAGAGAACCAGAGCTTCGCTCTCCTGCCAAATGACCCTCTCTGGACATCGGGCTGAACCGTCTGCTTCTTAAACCTGTGCCTACGGTTGAAATCCCGCCACCTTTAATGCAGGCCGGACGGCTTCGGGATCCTTCGGTCCATTTGGCGTGAATCGACGGCCACTTGGCAATGAATGCTGCCGCCCTCTTCATTAATACCTTACCTATCACCCGCATCCGGGGGTAAGAGGTCCTGAGTTGCCAGAGATAGGCAAACTTGTTGAAGTTGAGAGTCTGTAGTGTCATTGAGCTTACCTGAGTAGGAGGGGCCATTCAGATCAACTCCTTGATTGGCTAAGTGATCAACAACCTTATTGGCTGATCTTTTTACATGCTGGAAGGTGATGCTATTGGGACTTTTGAGCCTCGCTTCCAGTGATTCTAGTCTGCTGAGCAATCTCCAGCTGGAAGCGACTTTGGTTGCAGGTGTTCCCGATTGAATTCTGACGGCTGCTTTGATCAAAATTTGGGAGTCTCCCTCTATGATTAGCGGATAAAAACTATGTTGTTCAGCGATGCCTAAACCTGTCCATAGTCCTTCCAATTCTGCTACATTATTGGTATCGTATCCAATCGATCCAAAGAAGATATGCTGAATGTTCCCTTTGTCATTGCGAATGACTCCACCAAATCCCGCGGGTCCGGGATTCCCCTTTGCTGCTTCGTCGAAATTCAGCTTGAAGGCAGCCGAGGCCGGGGGGGACCAGTGAGTAGGGGAGACAGTCTTGATAGGTGTCTGAGTGGGGGAAGGTGAGAGGCGGGAAACATGAATATCCCATGACTGCCATACTTTTATCTCGTGGGGGGAAGATGGCCAATCCATTTCTTGCCAAGTCCTGAGTGTAAGAGTCTCTTGAATGCTTTGCTTGAAAAGAGTCCACAGGATATCTGGGGGCCGCTTCTTATTATTGAAAACTCTGTTGTTTCTTTCCTTCCATATGGTCCAATAGAGAAAGCCGGGGATAAGAGTCCAGAGTGTGTTCAGCAGGGGACTTTGATATGGCATCTTGGGCCAGGTTCTCAAAAGATTAGCTATATCTTCTTGACGATTCCCTAATCTTTGAGTGCATCTATCAATGCGATTCCAAAGAAACATGGCAAGGGGGCATTTTTCCATCAGATGCAGGATGGTTTCTGTATGTAGAGAGCAGTTTGGGCATTGAGAGGGACCTATAAAACCTCTGCGTTGCAGATTATCCCAGGTGAGTATTTGTTTTTTGCTCAAAAGCCATAAGAAGGTAGAGACTTTAGGCCATATAGGAGATTGCCAGATGTTGCCCCATAACTGATCTTTGTCGATGGTGTTTTGAGCATATCGGAGGTTATAAGCTTCTTTTGTTGTGAAGACCCCTTTGATCGTGTGCCCCCATCTTAATCTATCCTGCTTGTTTGAATTTTTGATCTTCCTGAGTTTTTGCTCCTGTTCAATATCCTCATAAGATTCGCCGTGCCAGTTCTCCTCCTAGGTGTGCGCTGGTTTCCATTGCTGATAATCTGTGCCTTTAGTAGGCTACCAAAACTGGGTGATGCTTTCAAGGTTGGTGCGTTGCATGTGATTTTGCCATAGCGGTTTTTGAAAGATTGAAGCAAGTGATGGGAGTTGCTGCCAGGAGTCCTTCCAAAACCGCGCTGAATTCCCTGATCGAACTTCCCAGAAGCTGTTTTCTTGAATGAATGTGTTGTGAAGTTTAGCTGCATTCCAGATCAGTGATCCTGAGCTGCTAGGATTGAATCTTATCAGATCTTCCCAGTTGCTTCCCGAGGCATGTTTGGCTTGCCAAAGCTTCGCCCATGGGATTTGTGGTTTAACAAGCCAGTTCCACCAAACCTTGGCGCCCATAGTATTGTTGCTGTGCAGTGGGTCCCGTAGGCCTAGTCCGCCGTTGGACTTTTGTTGGCAGACCTCTGACCATTTTACTAAGGCCCATTTCCTATTTAGACCCGATGATCCCCATAGAAAGTTCTGTTGTAGATTGCGAATGCCTTTAAGGACCCATTTCAGAGTAGCAAGAATGGAGAATAGATATAGAGGCATGGTTTGAAGCACAGATTTTATCAGGATCAGACGGTTGGCTATATTGAGAGACCTGAACATGCAGGAAGAGAGTCTTGCTTCGAGCTTGTCCAGGAGCGATTTCCA
Source organism: Pinus taeda (assembly GCA_000404065.3). Lineage (NCBI taxonomy): Eukaryota > Viridiplantae > Streptophyta > Pinopsida > Pinales > Pinaceae > Pinus > Pinus taeda. Next base: position 2,299 of record APFE030207091.1, on the reverse strand, counting down.
CGAAGTTTGGTTAAGAGCAGAGAGCATGAGAGGAGCACCAAGATACTTGGAGGGAAGCGAGGCTATAGTGAAGCCAAGGATGCGGGTAATGTTTCTCTGAGTGGGAGGAGGCGTGTTAAAGAAAAAGAGCTGAGATTTAGAAGCATTTATGGAAGTGCCTGAGGCTTCTGAGAATAGATCAAGAAGCTTTTTGAAGGATTTGGCTTCAGAAGAGGAGGGGTGTCCAAAAAGCATTGTGTCGTCTACAAATTGTTGATGCGATGATGGTGGAAGACCATGAAGCGCGATGCCTTTAATGGTCCTAGAGGCTACAGCATGATGAATTAAGCGACTAAGACCTTCCGCCATAAGGACAAATAGGAAAGGGGAGAGGGGATCCCCTTGCCTTATGCCTCTCGTAGGTTTGAAGGGCTTTGAGGGGGAGCCATTGAGAAGGATGGAAAAGCTTGGAGAGGAAATGAGGTTCATTATCCAGCGAGTCCAAGTGGGGCAGAAGCCAAAGGCAAGAAGCATGTGCTAAATGTATTCCCAGCTGAGCTTATCAAAAGCTTTTGAAAGATCGAGTTTCATTATCATACCTGGCTTTTTGAGGATCTTTAGGGAGTGGATGACCTCATTGGATAGGATTATGCCGTCCATGATTTGGCGACCTTCGACATACCCTGTCTGCTCTGGAAGAATTAGCAGAGGCAGGAGGGGTTTGAGTCTATTGGCGATGACCTTGGAAATGAGCTTGTATATGACATTGCATAGGGAAATGGGTCGAAATTTATCAGGCATGTGAGCTTCTTCCCCTTTGGGAACGAGCGCTATAAAGGTGGAGTTCAAGGAGGGGAGGAGCCAGTGCATGGTTCGAGATTCCTCTACCAGATCCCAAACTTCGCTGCTTATTAGATCCCAAAATTCATGAAAAAAATTAGATGTAAAGCCATCCGGTCCAGGAGCCTTACCATCTTTGAGTTGCGCCATTGCGTCCTCTACCTCTTGCTTGGAGACCGGTTGAAGAAGGCTTTTATTATGATCTGCTATGATAAGCTTGGGAATGTGCCTTGTAATCTGTTGAATGGCCTCCGTTCTGCTTCTGGCAGGCTCTTTGAGAATGTCTTGAAAGTGATCTTTGAGCTCTTTTTCCATGTCTTCATGCCTTTCTAGTTTTTCCCCCTGACTGTTATTGATGAAGGCAATATTATTGTTCATTCTTCGCTGGATGGTGGTGCGGTGGAAGAATTTGGTATTTTTTCCCCTTCCTTAAGCCATTTTACTCTGGACTTTTGACGCCAGAGTATTTCCTCTTGCGATCTTCTTGCTTCTAGGGCTGTCCAAAGGTTTTGTTCTTTGTAGGCTAGTTCCTCTGTTCTGCCTTCTGTGATGATGGTTTGTTGGAGAGCATTCATTTCCTACTCTAAATTTTTCCTGGACTCCGCGATGTTTCCAAAATGATTTTTGTTCCAGGCCTTCAGGACTTGCTTGAGATGCCTTAGTTTTTGTTGAAATTTGTACATTTTGGCTCCTTCTGGAGGAGCGAAGGTTCTCCATGCAGTCTGGACTGTTTCCTTGAAGTTTGGGTGACTAGACCAAAAGGCTTCATAGCGAAAAGGTCTATTGCATTGATTCCCGGGTCTGGTCCATTGCAACATGATGGGCCAGTGATCCGATCCCCCTTGAGGCAGGATGGAGGCATGAAAATCTCCTCCCAGATGTATGGCATTGTCTGAGAGCAGAAATTGATCAAGACGAGAGGCAATGTGGTGTACCCCTCTGCGCTTGTTCATCCAGGTGTAGGTGCCTTTTGAAGTTTGAACATCGATGAGTTGATTAATTCTGATGAACTCCATGAAGCTGGTGCTGTCGTCTTCCAATTTCCTGCGTCCTCCTTTTTTTTCCTCTAGGTGTGTGATAGTGTTGAAGTCACCTCCACTGATCCAAAGTGGATAGCGCCTGGAGGAGTTCAAGCTTGTTAGCGCTTCCAGCGCTTTTATTTTGAGTTGCTGATCTTGAGGGAAGTATGTATTGGTTAGATGTCCGTGAATATCCGTTCCAATGAGGTGGAATGTGGCTTGAATGAAATGCCGAGTCGCCTGGAAGTTTTGCAGCTATAAGATCTGCGGATTCCAAGCTATGGATATTCCTCCTGATGCTCCCATCGCATCTATAGAAATGGATTGACTTCCGCTCCAAGTCTTGTTGAAGAGCTGCTCTATGGCAGTGATGGTGCTCTTTGTTTCTTGGAGAAAGACTACTGCTGGTTTTTCAGACTGTATCATGCTTTTTAACATTCTATGTTTTGCGGAGCTGTTGA
>APFE030207090.1:105715-146338 GCA_000404065.3 Pinus taeda | reverse complement strand
CTTAGCATGTTCTTGACTACTTGCGACTTGATGTCCCTGCAAAACTCTCGATCCAGCTTGATAGTTGCATAGAGAAGAGCTTATTGTGGTGACTGCAATATTTGTACCAGGAGAACTACACCCGCGTTTTGATGCATCACTTGCTTTTCTGGCAACACCACGCGCATCACTGTCATTTGTCATATTTTCAGATTTCATTACCTGAAGACTAGCAATGGACCTTGAACCATCAGCCTGCTTTAATGAGACCCCATGCATGAGTGTGCTATTTCTTGAGACCATTTCAAGTAATCTGGACTGTGTTACTTCTGAACCAAATTTTGTACCTGCAAGGGCTAGGTCACTGGATGTGGTAACAGTTAAACCTGACCTTATGGAGCCTTGTTTTGCTTCCAGAGAAGGCAAACTAGCTCTTCCATCACCACTAGAATTTAATGTGCCATGCCCAATCACTTCAGATTGAGGATTACGAATAGATTGGCAATTATCTATCCCTTGACATATTGCAGATTTTGAAACCATCTGTCTTGCTGATAAAGCCGCTGTAGCTGATGTAACAGTCCTGCCTTCAGAAATTGAGTTCTTTGGAAGCCCTTCATCTTTTAGTCTGGGATTATCTTCAGCGTTATTTGATTTAATCTTGGTTTCACCTGGAACAATTGGCGAGGTAGTGGAAGAGGACACTGATGCCACAGATATTCTTTCATGTGACAATAAAGCACGAGGAGGAGCCTCATAATCACCGACCCGTCCAGGGCCAAATGAGACACCTGGGGGCAGAGCTCTCCTTATCTTCTGAGCTGCAATCTTCCAGGTAATTGGTCCAAGGTTTGCAGCAAACCGAGCAAGACTTCTTGCATAAGTATGCTCTGACTGGATTCCAACAGGGATTAGCTGCTTTGACTCCCCATCTAGAATAGTAAGTATTGAGTCATTTCCATTCTCTAGTTGGTTAAATGGCCTGTAAGTAGCACGACGGTTTTCTTCCAACTGCAGTGGCCGCCTTCCATTTCTCCAAACCTGTTGCTTAAGAGTAGAAACTGAATGTTCTTCTGCTTTCTCAGAATTGCTTTCAGCCAAGAATCCCATACCATCTAAATTTCCAAATAGATTTCCAGGCTTTTCAGCCTTCCATATCTTGGTGCTATGCTTTTTCTTCTTGATATGTCCTTCTATCTCTAGAGTTTTAGGAGTGTTAATTTCTTCCAATCCTTTACAAGATATGGTCAGATTCATTTCTTGACGCTTAATGTGATCTTTCACTTCTTGAACATTTTTCTTCTTGATATGTCCTTCTATCTTGATAGTTTGAGTGGTAGTTTTGACCAATGAATTACAAGACATGGTTGGATTCATTTCTTCTCTCTCGATGTGATCTTTCACTTCTTGCACCTTTTTCTTCTTGATATGTCCTTCTATATTGAGAGTTTGAGGAGTGGTAATTCTTGCCAATGCTTTACAAGATATGGTCTGATTCCTTTCTTCTTTCTCTGGGATGGGGTCCTGGTGTATATCCTCTTGTTTTGATGGTTCTTGATCCTTTTCTTCCTCCTCTTCATATTCTATGTAAAATAATTTCTTCCCAGCACACTTATGACCTTTAGTGCATTTGCTATCACAATTGTAACAAAGCCCTTTTTCTCTTTTTTCTTCCAATTGTTTTGGTGTAACCCTTGTAGGTTGTGGAAGGCTAGGAGAAACAACACTTCCATCTTTATAGTTGTGAGGGGTATGCTTCCTGGTTTCCATAATTTTGCTTTCCACTATGTCACAAAGCCCTTTTAATCTTTCCAATTGTTGTGGTGTTGTTATAAAGAAGGTGTTGCTCTTTGTATCCTCATAATGTGCTATCATTTCCTCCGTGAAAATTGACCACGTAACAAGTCTTTTACGAGAACAAAGCCCTTTATACCATAAAAAATTGATCCGGTTCTAAATATGAAGATGCAATACATACCTTTTGTGACATTGGTACACCATGTAGATCAAAATATTTCTCCATCTGACGTATCCATTTTACCGGATCCTTGCCATCAAACTTCCTCATCTTGCTTTTTCTTGATTTTAGGAGCACGATCTTGAAATGACTGTAACTCTGTACTTTCAAATCTTAAAGTTTTGAAATTTCAGCCTATAGTAGCCCTCTACATCCTCTTTCCAATGCCACCAGTCTGACCCCAATTGGATTCTCCAATGAAGCGTTATGCCAAATCTCCCACAGTGACCTGATTATAGACTAATTCAGTAGATCGAACTTGTATTACGTACCACGTGTCACTGTTTCAACCTTTGACTCTAAAAAATATATAAATGAAAACTACAGTCCGTCGTCTTTCTGCACCTTCTTACGAAATTTCAATCCGATGCTCAGAAAGAAAGTTATGACGATTTTCCCCAGGTCACCTGTTTTGAGTGTAATTCAGAAGTCTGCAAAAAGGCCAAATTCCTCAGATCATATCTCCGAAAATATCCCACAAAACGCTCTGAAATTCGGACCCAAAGTTCAGCGCCAATTCTTCTCAAATGGGTTTTTTTTACGACTTCTGAAACGTCACAGAAACAAAGTTATAGCGAAAATTCCACGATGACTTGTTTGGAGCAGCGAAACCCTAGAATCCAAAGCTCTGATACCAAATGTTATGAAACTAGCTCAAAAAAAAAGATTTAGAAAGATAGATCAACGCCTTAGAATTCATGCCTCTTCGAGGGGCAACCTCCTTTACATTACATAAATGAACAATTCTTTGATTATACAAATGAAAAGACCTCCTTTCTATATATAGGAGTCTAAGGGTTCATAAATAACCAGAGCCGACATAACAATCAAATAATGTAAGGGCACAATACATAATAATAGTGGGCTCTCTATGTGGCACAATAGCTAAACCAATATGGGGCACTTACATGGGTACATCAATATAATAAGTGGGTTGTACTAATAACAATAAGGGGTTACACTAGTAGTATAGGGGCCTAACATAGTAGTATAGGGGCCTAACAATTTGAAGGGATTGTGAAATCGAGAAAAGGAAGATAAGCAGGGAAAGTCTATTTTCCCTGCGTCAAGTGGTATGAGAGCGAGATTGATATGTGAACCTCAAAATAAATATGTTGAAAAGAGGAAAATAAGGCAAAGGCTAGGAGGAGGAATGAAGGATCCAGATAGAGAACATATTGCATGTTTTCTAAAATGTACAGGTTTGTAGAGGTCCTGGTAAGAGGAATTGCTTTTAAAATTTGAAAATAGTTTTCTAAATGAATACATTGAGATCAGAAGAGAGAAAATTGAATGGTTTGAATAGAATAGAGGGATTTGTAAATTGGTATTTAAATAATAGATAGGATTTTGAAGAAGATTGTGCACAAGAGAGGTGTGTTTGGGAAGATATTGGTTCAGAGAAATAAAATAGGAAATAATTTGAAGGCCTTGGAGTAGACCTTGACAAAATAGGTGACCCTGGTGGTGAAGAATTATGTCTGTAAGTGGAGGAAATTAATAAGTATTAAGGCAATGTTATAGATTGTAGAAAGTGTAGATTACCAAGGATCCAACTCTGGGAAAACCAGTCCCAATAAAGGTAGATGAAAGATCATAGCAGCAATTGAAATTGGATGACATGCAAGAAATTTGGTTTTTTATTAATTTAAAGGTTAATTGAAGCAAGTAGTCATGGAATAAGAAGAGAATAGGAAATCTCTTAAGCAAAATATTGTGGTAGATGAAATAAAAATAAAATTGCAACAAATAAGTCATGATAGAGAAGAAGGGAGAAGACAAAACTATCAAAATAAACTGGTGGAAAAAATATTGTAGTAGGAAGTGTAGTGAAAAATATCTTTGTTGAACATTGGAGTAGAGAAGAACAGTAAAAGTTCTTAGAGGATAAGAAAACCATGAATAGAGTGCAGCAGCCTAGAGCAAGGAATGCTTAGAAGGTTCCATAGAGAGAGAGAGAACCAAGAGAATATCGAAAGGGTGAGCACATGAGATAGAGTGCTTGGTGAGGTATTATGTAACAAGATGGAAACTTGTTACTACAAATGCCTTGCTGCAGTTCACAAGTGGGCATGCAGAATCTGACAGGGAAGAAAGAAGAAATGACTACAGACAGTGAATTAGAGGAATTGGAAAGAAACCACAGCAAAGATGAAAAGAAAACTAGAGAAAAATCTACAAAGCAGAGGATGAGTGAAGAAGATTAAAAGAAGGAATCAACTAATCTAAAGGAAGAGCTTAGAAACATGAAGTAGTGGCTATAAGAATAAACCACTACAAAAGAAGATGATGAAAGAATTGAGAAAAGTAATTTATGTGGGAAGAAGAGTAAGGTGGCCTGTTAGAGAATTTTTTGCTGAAAATATAATGCAAAGGGTAGAAGAGGAGGTAGTACTCAAAGCAGCTGAGTGTCGAGTAAGAGAATCTATTTTTGAACCAAAGAAGGGACAAATCCTTAGATAGGAAGAATATGATGGAGTGATTCTAGAATCATCTTCTAAGAATAAACAATATCATTTTTTTGTTTTAATTATTTGAGTAGTGGTATATTTACAAGTGGAGAAAAAGAGATGGTAGAAGAGAAGGAAATTCCACAGAGGCAGAGCCATGCTAATGGAAGACAGCAAATGCTAGTAGAAGTTGAAGATGAACAATTTCAAGGAACTTCTTTTGAATGAAAGCAAGAGGAAATTTTTCAATTTTGTAAAACAAAACTCAGAGGTGAAATTGGTTGGATTTTCCTATTTTTAATAAGTGTATATCTAACTCGTTTTGAAGGATTTAAAAATATTTGGAAATAAGGGAAGAAGAAATGGTATATTTTGTGAAGTGTATATAATGGAGGAGAAACTAGTCAAAATAATCCATCTCAAAGAGATAGCTTAGTGGAAGTTATAAGAACTCATATACAAAAAGATAATAGTATCGAATAGAAAATTGTTATGTGGGATAGAGATGGTGATGTTCAGCACAGCTGGGAATTTGGAAGGACATAAATTTATACATTATGGAGGATGGAAAAAGAAGCCGAGCTATACTTGAAACTGAAATTTCTGAGAAGGAATGGTTCTTCAATGAAGAATAAAGCAGAAATATTGAAGAGGAATTTCTTAGCAGTCCAATGAGAATTTAGTTCAAATCAGTTTGGAGGAGAGGCAGCCAAAGCAGCAAAAGAAGAACCTCGTGTTTTTAAATCTTACTTTTGGTGTGTGTTTAAAATTCCGAAAGGATATGGCCAGCAATCTAATGATGTGCTTGCACAAGAAAAAGAGGACTTTAAACTTATAGAGAATATTGTTGTAATGGAAGAATTATATGAGACAGCAAAGGAAAATGTGCTCAAAGAAGATATTATGTCTTAGAAGGAAAAAAGCACATGTGGAGCTGGAAAGAATTTTTTGGAGGTGTGGTTGGAAAAAACTTTAAATAGTGAAGATTACATAGAGGACAAGGATACACTTCAAATTGAAACGAATAAAGAACCAAAAGTTGCACATTCTAATTGCAAAGACGAAGTTGGATGAAAAGGGAAATGTATTCAAATATAATGAGGGAAGGACTACAAAAGGTGAATAGCATAACTATGAACAACTAATTGATAATAGTTTCATAAATCTTATGGAAGAAAGGGATATGCAATAGGTAGAAAACAAGGGAAACAATAGAACTCAACTAAAAGAGGAAATTGATCAAGAGAATGATTATGTGCGTTGATGAGGAGACCACTCAGAAGAAGCGAGTACAACAGCAAGAAAAGGAAAAATAAAAAGGCAGAGAAATGGATATAAGAACTCTGCATCAGTAGAGAAAGTGGACAACATCGACACAAGAATGGAATCCTAGAGAAGAAAGGACAACAAAACAACATCAACACATTCGGGAAAGATATAAACTACAAAATAGAGTTTTTGATATAGGAGGAATTTCAGTAGCACATGAAAGCACATGGTTAGGAGATCATCAAATTTTTCCACCTTAGGAATCCGATGCGAGAGCAAGAAACTTCCAAGTCAAAATGTATTTTGATTAGGCTAGGTGGTTTTTGTTTACCAAGGGAGTTGGTTCCCTAAATAAAGTAATTAATGTAATTAATTTGTATGTTTTTAAAATATTCTTGAGAAATATGTATTTAGGAAATGAGAATTGTAATCATATCTATTCCTTGGGATAGATCTTGAGAATAATCAAGAAAGTTAGAGAGAAACAAAGGAATTATATCATTTTAGGAAAATGTGGATTTGGAGGATCTAGTTTAGGTGAGGATTCTTTGGTGTATTTATTGATATAAAATTAATAGTCATAGGTAGGTAGGGAAAAGAGTGTGGTTTCAAAGTAGAACAGGTAGGCTTGAGAAGCACTTGTATGAGTGCTAGAATGGTCCATCGAATGTATAATCAGGCCAATATGAGACAATAGAGAAATACATAGTACAATAAGTGTTTTATGTAAAGTGTTTGAGTTGAATCGAAGGGAAGCATATGATTTTTGTAATTTGTCCATGTCATACATGATTAATTGTCTCTTGTTTTTATGTGTTGTTAACACAAAGAATGACATAGGTTTCATTAAATGATTCATATAATATGAGGGTTTTTGTGTGTGTGTGTTAACCATGTGAATTTGATTGAGATTCCAAATTCAAATAGAATAGGTTCATTACAAAATTTGTGTTGAAATCCTATTGATAGTGCAAGGTTAGAATATAGAAGGAAAACCTATTTGATATTTGCACAGAGAAGAACTTCATATAAGAGATCCACTGCAAAACTAGTATGACTAGGTTTTATTCATGAAGTTAAAGGTGCATTGCACATTGTTGGATGTCTGATAGATTTGACTATTCATATCTATTTTTCATGGTGTGGGCCATTTGAACTTAGAAGGATTTCCACTCTTGTTTAGCCTTTGCATGAAGAATTTATGGTTCTTGGTACGCATGATTGATAATCTTAGTGGTGCTTTGGAGAATATGTATTGGTTGTGTGTGGACATGTTTGTGCCTTTCTGAATGATAAGATAGACTCATATAATTATCTTGAATCTACCTTTAGAATATTTAGATATCACAATTTGTGATTCTAGCTTGTAACCCAGTTGAATTCAGTCCATGCGTTGAGAGATTGTAAACACACTGATGAAGAACCTGATGCCTTAGGCATCTTAATACTATTTAAATTTTCAAGAGAATTGACTTGAAGGTTTTATTTATTAATGAATTTTGTTGGTAAAAATTTGAGAATCTAGTAGCTTGAGATGGTTAAGGGCATTGAAGAGAACTAATTCACCTTGATATTGAATTTTGTAAGACATTACCTTGTCATAAATTTGTCCAACACTAAATATTATCAAAGGTATGAAGTTTTATATTAAATATATTATATTTGAAAGGGAATGTGTGTAGCTATAGCAATTAGTTGTTTTAAGCATTTGATTTATGATTGCCTAAATTTTAACATAGCATGCATCTACGGGAGAATGCCATATTTGAACCTTGTGTTCACTAGATAGGAAATTTCACTTAGGAAGTTGATTTCTTTTGGATTTAGATTTGTTGGAGAATAAATTAGTGTTGGGCTATAGAAGAAGATATACAACCTATGTTGAAGAAAGTTCAGGACAATGAACCATTGAACAAGGCGGGGTAAATCCACAAGCGTTGGAGCAGATGCAAAGGAAATTGTCATCACATATCTATGTGAACAACTAGAACATATCCAAGAATGCTGAGAGGGAGAATGAAATGACCAGATTGAAGGATCATAAATGAAATTTCCACAAACAATTGGTTTGAGCGTTTGAAGAGATTTTGAAATCAAGAAAAAAAAAATAAGTAGGGAAAGTTTGCTTTCCCTGATTATTTGTCATAAAGATTAAGATCCATTTGGATTACCATGAATTTTGGAATGATCATACGTATTTAATTTTATGATGATAATTACTTTTTCATGAGCACAAGCATGGAGTATAGGCCCAATACTGTGGGTTACTAATAACATGGTGCGAACAAATCATTTGGATCCTTCTGTAATATTCTAGAAGCATGAAGAAACATATTAGGAGAAGTTAAGACATATTATGGATATGTTAAGTAATTAATAAATATCATGGTTATATGATTTCTATAGTTGTAGAATTCCTTTTTGGGTTACGTGGAGAGAAATGAAGATCTTTCAATGCATGTAAGACAAATATAGAGTCTAAATTAGCTAATTGGGTTTAAATTTACATTAATTATTTAATTTGAAGAATTTACTAAATTTAAAATAGTCTAGGAAAAGATATTTTCTAATGGTATTTCATAAGAAATTTAAGCATAAAGTAAGTAATGACACTCTTCCTCATTTGGTGGAAATCCTTTTTTCCCCTACATTTTAGGTGGGCCAAAGTTATTCAATGCATGAAATAAGGTAGTATGTTGAAATGTAATTTTTATGTTTTTACCTTGTCAGAATTGGAGAGGAACTTGTACTTACAAGATAAACTTTTAAATTCTGGAAACAAGTTTTATTGATTCCATTAATAGAAATATGTATGTGTATATATTAATTTATATAGGCCTAGGTGATAAGTCTCCTCACTTACTGTGGAAGCAAGGCATGTATGAAGCTAAATATTGTATGGAAGTAAGGCATATACAGAGCTAAATCCTATGCAGAAGTAAAACATGTGTGGAGGTAAAGCATGTGTGGAGCTAAAAGTGTAAATTCCAATACTCCCCACAATATGGGGTCAAAAAGGAATAATTTAATTTATGATTGTTTTGGGAAAGTGAGTCTATGTAGAAGTAAAGCATGTGTGGAGGTAAAGCATGAGAGGAAAAGGGTAAGTTCCACTACTCCACACAAGATGGGGTCAAAAAGGAAATATTTCATTTATAATTATTTTGGGAAAGTGGTCCAAGAATTTATACTTTGGCATAAATGATAAATAATAAAGGTTGTGGTGAAGAAATGAAGAAGAGTTAACAAATGATTATTCATCTTCTTTGGAATTTGACACGATTATTTTAAGTGGATATGAAGTAATGGAATAATTCAATTATGGGAATAAAGTCAATAATATCATGTAAAGTATTTACATAGTAACTATCATGTTAATAAACATAGAGATGAGTTACGTGCAAATTGGGAAATGATTTACCCTATTTCTTTGGTTAGACTTTAGAAACTAGGTATGTGATATAGTGGTAATAGAGAAAAGTGTAAGAACTCCCAAAACCTAAGTGGGTCTAAAGGGGTGGGAGGTGTTACAAAGTGGTATTAGAGCCCCAGATTGAACTCTTAGACTAGATGGGCTCAAGAGCAAGTGAAATGAAAATCTAAGGTTCTACTCTAGGCCTTTGGAGATACTAATTTGGATCTCTGTTACAGAAAGTGACATTTAAAGGATGATTATGTATTGTATGCATGTCTTGATATCATAATTGTGAGAGTATAGGAAGGGAAAACTCTAATATGTTAGTTTGTTTTCTAACTGAATTTTAAACTTGTAGATGTCATGGTTGCTAATCTTGGTAAAATGTTGACATGTCCTTTTTAATTTTTTAAACTATGTGGTTGACATTGGTTCTATCTGTGTGAATAGAAAAGAAGATAAAATCCTTCATATCAATATGCATAGTGTTGGCATGACGAGGTAATAAATAAATATTTTTATGTTTTACATAACTATTAGCTATGTGATCCGGTTGCATTAAGAAATAAAAGGATGGATAGCAATATGGTACAACATACCATGGACCAAGTCCATCAAGGGCAAGAAGGGTAAAAATCCCATAATGGGGCAAAAACCTTTAGGAGCTTGAAAGATGAGCTAAATATCTACAAGGAATATAATGAAAGGCTCATTATGAGACAATAAGAGTAGGCAAGGATGAACAAAAATCCGCTATATAACACTTTATACATGCAAGGGTTATTGCAATATTGGCATTAACCTCTAGATATGTATAAAAATGTCATGCTAATAAGCCAAAAAGAAACCTCGTAAGGTTGGAGAGAAAAAAAATGGTTTCACGTTGGATTTGTGGAGAGCCACATCTGAGGAAATACTACACTAACAAATAGTGAAGGAAGAAAGGATCATGAAAACTCTAGACACCTAAACCAGCAACCTGCAATGCAAAAAGAGATGAGGAATCATCCCCTCAAGCTCTCTGAAATAATAAAAAGTTCCTTCTTGAATTTTTTTCATGGAAAATAAAGGTAGGTCCACCCAAAGAGACCACAAGCCTAGCTAAACTAATCCATTACATCGATGATAAATGAACATGTCACCTCCCAATGGCAAGGTGCTTTAGCAATGGGACCTTTACCAATCAACTTAACCATCGAGGCTTCTTTCTTGAATTATTTAGAGGGATACTAGAATTTTGAGGTTGTTGTAACCCTTGGAAAGGACTTTGACTAAAATTTTGTGCATGTGTTGGTGATAGACACATTGAACACCAGAACTCAATGGTTTGAGTTTTTTGTGGACTAATGAATGATGTGTAGAGGGAATGTTTTACATGTATATGTTGTTATTTTTGGCTACAACTTTTCTTATTGTTTTGTTCATTGGTTTTGAGCATGGCCATGTTGCTTTATATTTTTGTGTCATGTATTTCTATTGTTATATTTCTTTGTTTTTCATTTTTTCTCCTTACCTTCGTGGTTTGGTCTTGGTGGTTTGTTGAGTGTAGAAATGAAATAAAGGGAGCTCTAGAGAATATTTGAATAAAACCAAACTAAAAGTGCAAGACCCTGATTAAATCATGTGCATCAGATGAATGAAATTAAAAGGCAAAAGAAGATGGTAGAATAGCTAGTTGGACATGGTAGGGTCCACATGAACAAAATGGACAGTGACATGACAACTATGAAACTAGCATAAGAAGGAAGGTTTTTTAATTGAAATTGTGTGTGTGTGTGTGTGTGTGTGTGTGTGTGTGTGCATAGATATAGATATATATTATGAATATGAGGAATATGAGAAAGTGAAATAAAGGTTCGGTGATGTTCTTTAGTTTAAAGGATCATTGTTGAGAACCATCATAGTAGTAACATAAGTGATTAATATTTAAAAGTATTATGATCATGTAAATGGTATGTAAACAAAATTTGTACTTACCATGTGTTGGGTAACGTAGTGAATTTATTAATGGATCCCATGCCACATAGAATATTCATTGGGAAAGAGTGTAAGAATGACCTATTGTTGATAATTAGCATTATTAATATGTTATGGTTATGCTCTTAAAATTTGGTGTGTGCATGAATGAAAATAATAAAGGTTGGAAATTGACTCTAAAATTGACAGCATATGAATAGCGTGGAACATGTGCATGAATGACACGTTCATGTCAAATGAATATGCACAAGCTTGAGATCATGGATGAAGAGATGTTGGAATTGGATACAAACAGAAATTACTTTATGGAGTTTCCATTGAAATTATAGATAGATGAAAGGATGAATTTATGACTAATGTGTGAGGATTAGATCATTTCAAAACTACAAAGTATTGCAATAAAAAGAATGTTACCAACCATATGGAAGCTTCAAAAGGCTTCAGCTTAAAGTGTTGGTAGTGATAGCTAAGAAAATAATGCAAGCAGTAAGCCAAGGTAAAAAGGGAAAAGGAAAGGAACAGGTAAGAATTCCTTTATCTAAATTTTAAAATTATCATTTGAAATTCATATATGGTTTGCGTGGATACCAGAAAATGGTATGGTTAAGGAAGGTAGCCTTCAATTTGAGAATATTACAATGACTTTGGTAATGATTGCTAAGAGAAATGGAAAATTAAAATGCTAACAAATTTAGAGATATGCATTCCTCATTTATAACTAATTGGTTTTTTGGTGTAAATGTTTAATTGCATTGTGAAACGCTTGGAACAAATGTGATCCACATGTACCATGCAATGACAGTGTCATTTTAATTCATTTGAATTTAGTTAAAGTGATAGAATTACTACGAGTATAATAATTCTAAGGTCACTTCAAGTTGTTGTGAATTTTTTCAATAAGGATATTTCATATATGTATATATATGCACTGAAAAGTGTTGGTTGATTAAAAGGTCAGGTTGAAGGAAAAGTGTTGGAATGGAGTGTGAGATCAATTCCACCATGATAAATCAACAGCACTTTCAAAAGAGATCAATAGCATGACTAAAAGTATCATGCCTATGAGATTAGGATTATGAGTGAAGAAAATTTGGACAATTAAAATTTATGGTTTGAAATTTTTGAGTATATCTCATGAGAAAAAATAAATTTTGTGAAACAGGTGAAATAATGAAGATGGGAGCTCAAGAAAAACATTGTCTTAATGGTGTTGCAACCTATGGAATTTTTTTGTATCATGGAAGCAATTCATAACTAGTACCTTGACTATTATACTCCATGAGTAGTGTAGTGGAGCACACCAGACGAGTACTTGGCCATATGACTCCATGAACATGTCATTAGAGCATGCCAAGAGGGTGATTGGACATAAGACTCTAACGACTACCCAATGTGGAAAACCCTTGGGACAAGTGGACTGCCCAGATTGGGGGATTCTTAGGCCTGAAGGTGTGATGATGGTCGACAAGATCCTTACCTTGATGGTAGATGATATTCCCACACTCACTGGGAGGTGATCGAGAGGGTTGGGGCTTATTTGGAGTTATACAAAAAGACTGAGTGGAGTAATATATCTAACACTAAGTGCTTCTTTTGGTGGTGCAACTACTCAGTGAGTTGTACTTGAGGATGGAGTTGTATAAAAAGGCTCCATGGAGTAATATATCGACCATTGGGTGATTCCCTTGGTGGTGAAAGTACTCAGTGAGATGGAATTGAGGATGGGGTTGTATGAAAAGACTATGTGGATTATCATAACTTCCACTAATTTCATACCTTAGGGTTGATAAACCAATCAGTGAGTTGGATTTAAAGGAGGAGCTAGCTAAAGATTGTGGCTAAACTACTCAGTTCTTGTGAGCCAAAGGAAGAAAATAGTAACTAAATAGATAAGTACCAATTACTAGTTTGAAGTTATGATTTGAATTGGTTAAAATTTTATGGTTAACATCATAAAGAATCTATTGATGAAAGTGTGGTTTAATTTGATATAAAAAAAATTATGATTAATCTCATAAGAAATTGTATGTTTATGATGTAGGTGAACTACTCAACAATCCAGCATAAATATATAAGGTTGACTACAAATAAAATAGTATTATCTTAATAATATCAAAGTGTATAGTAGCGAAATAATGGTGCTAAATACTTCAAGAACTAGGCCATTGTGGTGACACTAGAACTATGTGATATGCATTTATCACCATGAGGTATGCCATGAAAAATGTGTTGTGTTATTAAAGAAAGGTAGAGGGATTCTTCCTCTATGAGGAATCCTTGCCAAGGGATGGATCACCCAAGGGATTGAGGAAGTGGGAAAGTAGATTCTTGAACTTGGAAGGTGAGTGACTATATAAAAAAGGAAACGGATCACTCGAGGGACTTATGAAGTAGAAAAGGAGATGTCGCAATTCGGAAAGTGAACTAATTTCAAATAATCATGTGCATAAGCATTGGGATTATAAATGCATTAGGTGTTTCCCAGGAAGAAATGAGTTGAATTTGTTCCCTAAATTAGCATTAAGCACGATGGACGACATGGATGGACAATGGAGGCATATCACACTCCATAATCACATAATCAAGTAGATCAAACTACAAGGAACCACTTTGGACCATAATAAGCCACTTGGGAATTAAATGATCAGATGAGTGTACCTTACACATATTTGGTTATTATGCAAATGAACATAAATGATGTGTGTGTGTATAAAGTTCGATATTGAATTTTTTGTTTCGTGTATAAGAACACTGAAGACAGTGTTCCCCTAGGGGGTGAGGTATATTTTTTTATGTCGAAATGATGTGAAAATGTAAAATATGGTTGATTTTGAGGAGTAGACATGGATTTAGGGAATAAGGAATAAGATTTTCTTGTTTTGAGTGTTTATACATAAACTTGAGCCACTTCATTATTCCCCTACCTATCCTCCTGATAGATTAAATGGTTTGTTGTAGTAGGCATTAAAGTTGTGTATGGGTAGCCTGCAGTACAGGATGAGCCCATATTATCCATGTTCTCTTGGGATGTGTTGAGGGAGTCAATGCACAAGAGAAGGGATGTGAAGAAATTGGGTGCAAATAAGTGGAGATATGGGTGATTTCTAGCATAACTAATCAGTCCATGCTTAATAGATTGGCAAGGAGAGATTGGGTAGGAAAGTGCCAATGATTATTTATTTTCCACAAAATTCGAGTGGTTGGAATTTGGGTCATCGCATGAGAAAAAAGAGTGGTGAAAAGACAAGAACATGCAGGAGAAAGAGCACTCAAGGAGCTATGGTGTTGAAAAAATACCCTTGTGGTGTGATTGGGGACTAGTTCCCTACATTTTGGTGTGACCCTATGTGAGTATTGGTGTGGACTTTGCTGAGAAGACTTGGTGAAGGTATTGATTCACTGGGTGCTTTCCTTCTAGATCAAAAACCACATTTAGAGTGAGATCATACTCTTTTATTAAGAGAACCATCCTTGAATCTTAGTTTAGTCCCTATGATTGATTTCTGAGAGATAGTGTTGAAAATGCAACAAGAAAATCTTGATTAGATTTTCCCTTGAATTAAATTAGGAGAAAAATTGTAATTCCATATCACAAGACAACTTGTGCGAGTTAACTAAGTTAATTTGACTTATTTGGTTCAGATAATTTTAGTTGAGGGTCTAGCTTGAGTCATGTACAGTGTATCCTACTTTATAGGGGCCCTGGTTGAGTTTATTTTGAGTTGTAATTAATTAATTCAGTTTAACTTAGTTAAAGTTAGTTAAATTAGTTCCAACTATTGGAGGAACCAGTAGGAGGTCTAACATTGGGGTGTTGCTTCATGTGTTCAACTAGTTAACTGATAATTCAGCCATAAATAACTCATGCATTTGTGATCTGAGAGTTAACCAATTGAGGTTGGAGTTCAAGGGCAGTGTACTATCAATTGTATAATCATCCAAATTGTAAAGGTGGTGCATGTGGTCAAAGGAATACCTATGATGGATTCGTAATTCCAATTGAGGAAATTCCCTAATCAGTAGGGGATAATTCCCAAGGAAACACCGCAAGGAAATAGGGACTAGGGCAAGAAGAAAATTGGTGAAGTATTGGCCAAGGCTTTTCTAGGAAATTGTCAGACAGATAGAGATAGTGCAGAGGTTGCTTGGGCTGGAGAAAATCATTGTAATCTTATCGTATTCTCTAACTAATGAAATATAAAAATAGAAGGGGTTTTTATTTGTGGCTTTCCCTAGGAAATCATTGTGCAATGTGTTGATTGAATTCTTTCTCTTATGTGCTTCGTGATTTCGCGATCGTTAATTTTTTTGTAGTTGGTAGAGTAGATTCAAATCTATTCATTTAGTAAATAGAAATTAGTAGTTTGAATCTACAAGGAATTTATACATGGTATTAGGGATAAAATCACACTAGAAGAGAAGAATACGAGCTTTTTTGCAGATAAAATCAAATTTGCAGGATAATTATTTAGAGCCAGGAGAATGTCGTTTTATGGACTGAGAATTGAGTATGTCGTTGAGGGTATATTGAATTATATTGCTTGGAAGGATAGGATATAGGTAGTGTTGGAAGGCAACAGGATGAAGGAATTCATAAACAATGATATTCATAAGCCTCCAAAAACTGATGCTCAAGATCTGGTAGAGTGGAAGAAATGTGTGGCAAAGTCAAGGAGGAACATATTAGAAGGAGTTCGAAATCATATTGTCTCGAATCTCCATTGGAAGGATACACCATATGTAATGTGGCAAGCCTTGATAGACTTGTTTTAGAAAAACAGTGATCATAGGAAGTTGGCATTGAAGGACAATCTTCAGAAGATAAAAATGGAGAGGGTGACACAATACCACAATACTTGAGCAGGTTCACCTAATGTCAAGATGATGCTAGGAGCCTTGGTATTACAGTTGTTGAACATGATATGGTTAGCCTAGCACTTCTAGGCCTTCCCAAGAGTTTGCACTGCAACCAGGATTTGGTAAATGGGATGGAGAATCTACCAAAGTGGGAGCAATTGTGATCTGACTTAGTGCAAAAAGAGATAAGGCAGAACACCAGAGATGGAACCTCACCCAAGCATGATAATGAGAAGAACTGTGTCTTGGCCAGAAAGGAAAAGAAAGGGAAAGGGAAGAAATCTCAATCAAAAATGGATTCCAATCAGGGTGGTAAGAAGGACTTGTCAAAGATTAAATGTTTTCACTGTCATGAGTTCGGACACTATGCCATGAATTTTCCACACAAGAAGGCTGGAAAGAAGCCCTTAGGAGGAGCAGCAGGTGAAGCTCTAGCTTCATAATTCAAGTTGGATTTCACCCTCATTGCATGCATGGTGACATCAGTGATGGGTAGTGCGTGGTATCTGGATAGTGGAGCCTCATTCCATATGAATGGCAACAAAGAATTTTTCAGCAACATGGAGGAGGAGGACCCCTAGATGCACATCAATATGGGAGATGATGGAAGGTATAGTGCGACCAGCATCAGTACTGTTACTTTTCAGAGGAAGTATGTTTCTCCTCTCATATTAAAATATGTCATGTATGTTATGGGTCTGAAGAAGAATTTAGTTTTATTTGCTATGTTGGAAGATCGTGGCTATGGTGTCATATTTAGCAAAGGAAAGGCTTTCCTTCGTCACATAGCCACAAGACAAGTGAAGCGAATTAGGGTTCAGATGAAGAACCTCTACAAATTGGATGTAGAAGATTTTGTTGCTTTGAACACGAAAGCAGAGAAGTTTTAGAGCCAAGACATCGGTGAATTATGGCATAGAAGATTGGGCCCTTTCCACCATGGAGCCTTGAAGATCATGTAGCATATTTCTACAAGACTTCCCAAGGGTGCACTAGAGTAGTGAGATACATGCAAAGGGTGTACACTAGGGAAGTAAACCAAAGCCACCTTTCATGATAAGGACAGTCGAGCACAAGTGATCCTTGAAAGTGTTCACCCAGATGTGTGTGGATCGTTCTCAACAACCTCTACAACCAAGAATAGGTATTATGTGATATTTGTAGATGATTTGTCATGCAAGTGCTGGATATTCTTCATGCAGAAGAAAGACCATATATTCTCAAAATTTTGTGAATTTAAAGCACTTGTTGAGAAAGACACTTGTAGGAAAGTGAAGGCTCTCAGGAGCGATAATGGTGGAGAATATGTGTTGAATGAGTTAAATAATTTTTGTGCATTAGAAGGAATTCGAAGGGATTTAGTAGCACCCCATAACCCACAACAGAATGGTGTAGCTGAAAGGAAGAATAGAAGTATTGTTGGAGTTTCACAGGCGATTTTACATGATCAGGGCCTATTGTTGCACTTATGGGTTGAAGCATGCAAAAGAGTTGTATATGTGTAGAACAAGAGTCCTCATCGGATTCTCGAGATGAGTAAACCAGAAGAATGATTTTCAGGGAATAAACGTAGTCATCAGATGCATTTCCCTCCACAATTTTTTATTTGGTTGCGTCACCAATTGATCGTTGTGGATGACTACACCTATGCGGGCACAAATTTCAAATGGTATCCATATCTACCTCTAACACCGGGTGAACAGTGGATTAATGCAGGTAAAACGTTTTTTTTGGATTTTTAAAGTTTTATGAGTTTTTTTATTGAAGTGTGTATGAGATTTAACTTGTGATAAATGTGCAGATGTGGGACTAGAAAATCCTCCTTGCATATCGCCAATAGAACAGCAAGTAGAATGTCAGACAGAAGATGTTAGGGTCCAACCCTAACCCCCTTATTTATTTAATAGGGTCAAGTCATAGTTATAGTTAGTTAAAGATCAATAAAGCCCATATTAATAATTGTAAGTGGTTGACCCGCATTTAAAGAAGGGACCACAGTTAGTTGCAAATGGGCCATGGTATTAGATAGATGGTATTAATAAGAACCAGGGTACTGACCCATGGTATTGCATGTATGAATCCTATATAAATGATAGAGACTCCCCATTGAGGAGCATCGTGTCTTATTTTGTAATCGAGCCATGCTCTATTGGAGGTTGCCCCCTCGAAGAAGCAAGTGAACATTGCTTTCCTTTCTGAATAATAAAATACATGTTATTTATCATCTGTTATGTGTTCTGGGTTGTATTTCTTCACATATTTGGTATTCTAGCATCTTCTCATTGGTCAAGAGCATAACAAGTGGTATCAAAGCACTTTCCAGGGCCTGTGGGATCTCCATTTTTAGCAGAAATTTTTTTGGCTAGAGATGTGTTCCGACGTCTTTAAACCACGGGATCTATCGTTAAGCACATAAACTTGCGGATTTGGGGAGGCATGCACACAAGACATACAAGAGGTGGTCACACTTTTTGGACTCCCTTGTAACCCTTATGGGTACCCCTTCAAGTAGTAGCACATTAGACAGAACCGCGCACGGACTGTCTTCCACGTACCCTCTGGGTATATCGGAAGCCCCCTAGGCTCACCTAAAACCTCGCCGTAGATAAACCATCGGTCATCTTGCTACTATAGTACACCAAGAATAGAACTCGGGGAGATTACTCGCGAGTACGATAGGGTAGTCGGGTAGTACGGCTAAGGGTATGGTTGATCCTCCTTAGTTAGTGCCCTGAAAGATTGGGAAGAGTACTATTGTTGGACCCTTATATATATTGTGATCTATAGCACCTAACACTCCTTGAGATCATAGTTCCATTGTCTCTCTACAGATCGCCCATCATATTCTTTTCCAGATCAGATCTAGTAGGTTGGGTTCTGTCATAGCAGCAACAATCAGATTTGCCATTGAGATCTAGCAGCGAGTGTTCGGTCGCTGCCGCATTCCTACTCGCACTCTGCAGTTGAGGGTTTTACAGACAGATCTGACTATTTGTGCAAGGAAGCTTGTGGCTCCTATACCTTGGGGTGATTCTTGTGGGACATTGGTCAGGATTAACTTTTCTGAGAATTTGCTACTACATTATTCCTAAGCGAGGTGTAAAACTCCTTTCGAAGTAAAAAAAAAAAAAAAAATTATATATATATCTGAGGACTTCCCAGGACGCTAATAGGAGACTTAGCCCATAAGAATCAAGACAACGGGCTAAGCAAGGTGGTACCATTCACTTTTCAGCTTCGAATTTTCGGGTGGTCCCAAATTTTTTCACAGTGACGACAAGTGAACCGGATATGTGCATGGTAGAAACCAAAGCTCAAGCTATGACCAATGAGAAGATGGACACCCTTGAAAAAAAGTTGGAGGAGTTAACGAGGCAGATTTAGTCCTTAAAAGACACATTCACAAAGGGAAAGTTAGTGTTACAGGCAGAGGCATATGCTTTTAATGAAGACCATGAGGACGAATCTAGTCATTCTCTTCACTTCCATGGAAACCACCAACATTCCCACCCTCGACCACCCAAGCTGGATAAATTTGATGGCTCTCATACGGCCATATGGCTATCACAAATGGACCAATATTTAACATTGAATCACATCATAGATGATGAGACTAAGCTAAGTATGGAAAGCGCTTACTTGGACCAAGAAAAATGGCAATGATGGCAGTGGCATCAAAAATGTTATGCAATGCCAATTATTTGGCAGATATTCTCAAAAGCCCTTTCTGATCGCTTTGAACATGAATCTAATTTTTTGGGTCGTCTTACTAAGCTTAGACAGACTGGCACAGTAAAATACTATATTACAGCCTTTGAAGCATTAGCATTCTGCATAGGAGCTTTGGCAGATGAATTCAACTTGGAATGTTTTATCAGTGGTCTCAAAGATGCCACACAAGCCCACGTCTGGATGCACCACCCAGCCACATGGCTGGCAGCTTGCATGATGGCTCGTGAAGTGGAACGCATGTTAGTGGCCCAATCGCCTCGTCCAAATTTCACAGCCAAGGGATGCCCCATCGAGGCTTCGAGCACTACCCAAACACTTAAGGTTAAAAAGGTGTCACTAGCAGAACTGGCAGAAAGAAGAAAGTAAGGATTGTGTTACTACTGTGATGACAAATACTCCCCGGGGCATAAATGCAAGGAACCCAAATTCTTTCAAATTGATGCTACTAAGGAAGCCCCACCCTTTGAGAAACCAGAGGAGGAAGATGAGGACAACCAGCTGGACATTGAGCTCCCAGCTACACCAGAAGAACAAGATATCTCGCTCCATGCTTTGGCAGGCATTTATTCTCCCCAAACTCTCAAAATCATAGGTTTTGTTAAACATCACCCTGTAGTAATCTTGATTGATAGTGATAGCACACATAACTTTATCCATCAAAGAGACGCAAAACCAGTGCATCGTTTTGTCGGAGCAGTCTCTAATTTCTAGGTCCAGATTGTTGATGAGGGGACAATGAAATGTGACGGCCGCTGTGAAAATGTCAAACTTCAGATGGGAGATTACCACCTAAAGACCCACATGTTTGCCATCAACATGGGTGGGTGTGACATTGTCTTGGGGGTTAAATGGCTCTGCAAACTCGACCCAATCACAATGGATTTCCAGGAGTTATATATGAGCTTTAAGCAGAATGACCACACGCATACCCTCTGCGGACTCCAGGCAGGTGCTCCTTCTATCATCAGCTCGCATCGGATGGAAAAGTTGTTATAAAAGGGCCACCATGGAGTTATCGCCCAATTTAATGTCATCTAGGCCTTCGAGCCCACTTCTCTTCATATTCATCCTAAGGTGCAACAGGTCTTAAACAACCATCTGCAGTTCTTTGACAAACCTCATGAGCTTCCACCCTTGAGAGGGGAACATGATCATAGCATTACTTTGGTCCTAGGGGCACAACCACCAAATGTGTGCCCATATAGATACCCTTTTCCCCAAAATAATGAAATTGAAAAAATCATCAAGGAACTCCTGGAAGCCAGTTTCATTCGTCCTAGCATTAGTCCTTATTCATCGCCTGTGGTCATGGTGCTCAAGAAAGATGGGGAATGGCGTATGTGTCTAGACTTAAGGGCCCTCAACAAGCTGACATCAAAGATAAATTTCCCATCCTGGTTTTTGATGATTTGCTTGATGAACTAAATGGGGATCAATTATTTACTAAGCTAGACCTTCGCTCGAGCTATCACAAAATTTGTATGAAAGAAGTAGACATTCCAAAAACTGCTTTCCAAACTCATGAAGGCCATTATGAATTCCTAGTAATGCCATTTGGTATCTGTAATGCTCCATCCACTTTTCAAAGCCTCATGAATCACCTGCTCAAACCATATCTCAAAAAATTTGTCCTTTTTTTCTTTGACGACATCCTCATCTACAGCCTCACCTGGGAAAAACATCTTCAGCATGTAGACTTGCTCTTGCAACTGCTCCGGAAGCATAAATTATTTGTCAAATTGTCCAAGTGCTCTTTTGGCATGAAAGAAGTCAAGTATTTGGGCCACATTGTGGGGTGTGAAGGTGTCAAGGTGGATCCCAAAAAGATCCAGGCAATGCAGGATTGGCCCCAACCAAAGACCTTGAAGAGTTTGAGAGGATTTTTAGGTCTCACCGGATACTATCGCAAATTTGTCAGCAATAATGGTCACATTGCTATACCCCTCACTCACCTTCTTAAGAAAAATTCATTCCTCTAGAATGATGAAGTGCAACAGGCATTTATAGCTCTCAAACATGCCATGTGTTCCACTCCCGTATTGGGACTACCCGACTTCACCAAATTTTTTGTGATTGAATGTGATGCTTTAGGTAGGGGTATTGGGGTTGTCTTAATGTAGGAAGGTCAACCCTTGGCCTTCACAAGCCAACAACTAAGTGGGACAAATTTGTGACAATCTACCTATGAGAAGGAGACGATGGCCATCTTACATGCAGTGGATACCTGGCGACCATACTTATTGGGGCGACGTTTCCAAATCCGCACAGACCATCAAAGCCTTAAATATATTTTGGAGCAACGCCTATCCTCGCCACAACAAAATAAATGGCTAGCCAAAATGTTGGGATATAATTATGAGATAATTTACAATAAAGGGCGCAAAAATGTCGTTGTGGATGCTTTATCATGCCAATTTGAGGAGGAACGCACCCTGCTAGCAATCTCTCTTCCCATTCCAGAGTGGATTGAAGATGCTCGCAAGGAATGGTTTTCACATCCTTCTCTCTCCCAACTCATTAATAAATTGCAAGAAGATCCAAATAACACAGCGAGCTACTCTTAGCAGGATGAGATTCTTCGCTATAAGGACAAAGTAGTGATATCACCAACATCCACCCTCAAAAGTCGCATTTTGGCAGAGTTGCACTCATCTCCCACTACAGGCCATTCAGGCTTTCAGAAGACTTATGCTCACACTCGGCGTTCATTCTTTTGGACAGGAATGAAAAAAGACATTCTTATTTTTGTAGCTGAATGTGATGTGTGTCAGCGCCACAAAGGAGAAACAATCCAATCCCTAGGCACTTTACAGCAATTGCCCATCCCTGCCTCAATCTGGACGGATGTTCCTATGGATTTCATTATTGGTCTTCCATCAAGCAACAAGTCAGTCATCATGGTGGTTGTGGACAGACTTTCTAAGTATGCTCATTTTTGTGCCCTACCCCACCCTTTTACACCCGATTTGTTGGCTCAATATTTCATAGACCAGATCTTCAAATTGCATGGCATGCCCACTTCCATTGTGTCTGATCGTGACTTGATCTTCACCAGGAACTTCTGGCAAGAACTCTTCAAGCTACAAGGTACCCAACTACAACTTAGTACTTCCTATCATCCCCAAACTAATGGTCAAACTGAAGTAGTCAACAAATGTCTGGAGACCTACCTCGGGTGTTTCACTTCAGAAAAGCAACATCTATGGGTACAGTGGTTACCTCTAGTTGAATGGTGGTATAATACTAACTATCATGCCACCACCAAGATGACTCCATATGAAGCAGTTTATGGTCAACTCCCCCCTTCACCTACTTCTTATATCCCAGGATGCTCTAAGATACAAGCAGTGGATCAAATCCTATAGAACCGTGTAACCATTCTTGCCCACCTCAAAGATAATCTCCATCAAGCTCAAAATCACACGAAGAAATAGGCATACCAACATCGTTCAGAGCACACATTTCAAGAAGGGGATCAGGTATTCTTGAGGCTACAACCATATAAGAAAACACCACTTAAATATAAGGGTTGTCAGAAATTATCTCCAAAATCCTACAGACTGTATCAAATATTTCAGCGCATCGGAGAAGTAGCCTACAAGATAGCCTTGCCACCCACTGCAAAAATCCATCCCGTCTTCCATGTCTCATGCCTCAAGAAATTGGTTGGGAACAACTGCAGAATTCAAACCAGCCTACTAGAATTGGATGAAGAAAGTTCAATCTAGCTCCAACCTGAACAGGTTCTTTACACGTGAAAACAGCACTTGCGTAGCCGCATAATCAAGGAAGTCCTCGTCAAGTGGAAAGACACCTCTCTGGAAGATGCGACCTGGGAACCAGCCACTGTTCTTCAGCAGTTTCTGCAGCTTCAACCTTGAGAACAAGGTTGTTTTTATGGGGGAGGGCATGTTAGGGTCCAACCCTAACCCCCTTATTTATGTAATAGGGTCGAGTCATAGTTATAGTTAGTTAAAGAGTCAATAAAGCCCATATTAATAATTGTAATTGGTTGACCCGCATTTAAAGAAGGGACCACAGTTAGTTGCAAATGGGCCATAGTATTAGATAGATGGTATTAATAAGAACCAGGGTACTGACCCATGGTATTGCATGTATGAATCCTATATAAAGGATAGAGACTCCTCATTGAGAAGCGACGCGTCTTATTTTGTAATCGAGCCCTGCTCTATTGGAGGTTGCCCCTCGAAGAGGCAAGTGAACATTTCTTTCCTTTCTGAATAATAAAATAAATGCTGTTATTTCTCATCTGTCCTGTGTTATGGGTTTTATTTCTTCACATATTTGGTATTCTTGCATCTTCTCGCAGGTCAAGAAAATAACAGAAGATGCTCCATACGAGGAAGGAGCAGATCCCATGGTAGAGATGGAATGACATCTGGAAGTGATCACCTGAGGGATTCTAGAATACGTGACTATAGATGACATGCCACTACAATAACAGAGGCATACAGTAGGAGGGTCTGCGAGACCACGTCGGTTATTAGGCCGAGTGATTAGAGAGGTCTCATGTTATTGTGAGAATCATGTGGTTGAATAGCCTTTCTAGTTGTTTTTGCACTGTTGTAGGCTTTGAAAGCCATGTGTCTAGGAACACTTATATTTTTTTATATTTTGATGAAAAACTTTGACAGACACAATATATATATAAACATATATGAATGTTTTTATTTACGACTTATGTGTTCATGTATCATGATGATATGATCAGTTTTATAAATTACGCAAATGTGTATCAAGAACATAATTTGCTAATGCATTTGCTTATGTATTCAAATTGTGTGGAATGTGATGATATGTGATAAAATCAAAATTTCTTTCTAGTAATCAAACATGTAGATACATACGCAGAATTTGTGGATTTATTAATAAGTAATGATTATTCAATTGTAACACAATGAGTTGTGAGTTTAATTTAACAACTAAATTTCTAATGCCAAGAGAAACTGCTTTTGATAACATCTCAATGACTGCACTGTACTCGACAATATTATTAGTTGTTCGTCCCAGGAAAATACCTTGTAAATTAATCAACTCGCCATCACGGGCAAAGAGTGCCCAAGCTGCGGAAGATAAGTATTGTGTGCTACGACAAGCACCATCAGCAAAACCAACATAATGGTTTTACGACATCTGCAAACGGAGTGGAACACAAGGTAAGCAAAAAAAACATGTCTACAAAGCAAACAATCACACCAAAAATCAAAATTGTACAACAAATGAATTCACACACTAATGTACAAAATTAAATTTACACGGATGATCACGGGTAAAAATTTCAGATGGAGACCATTTTCGGACTCGGGTAATCGATCAACAAAGAATGAAATCGAAGTTTCATTGTTGGCATGACATGTAAGCATCGATTCGTCCAAAAAGTGGAATAACACTCATAAATGGCTATGCCCCCATGCCCCTCGGTCAAGTGAGGGTTATGAGTCATAGGATGAATACCCCATCACAATAATGGAAAAATGGTAAAAAGTCGATGAGAAAATATCATGAAAGGAGGCGAGAAAATCTTAATCTCATGAAGAAGAAAAGATGTGCCCAGTTGAAAGATTTTGACAATGTCAATGGGCAAGGTTGAAGTAATGTTTCCCATATTACCTTCGAACAAAACTTCGTGCACCAGAACAGGTGTTTGAAGTGGGTGCATTGGGTTATAAGAAACAAAAACTTCGAGACGAGAAGGAATCTCACCTATACTTGGAAGAAAAGAAGAACGATGATGGACATAATTCCAAGGAGTTTTATTGAGAGACATAACCTCAAAAATACTCTCGTCGGTGGGGAATATCTCGTTCAAGTTATCTGGAGAATCCCAAAAATCAAGCCAAGGAGATTGCAAATAAGTATCTAGGTTCATACTGAAAACAGCATGATTTTCTGAAGTTGTCGTTGAAGCTAAGACAATTTCATGATAATCTTGTTCCAACGGACTTAGTGGCATAGTGTCACCAAACGAAGAAATATTATCTAGAGAAGGAATAATCCATGGTTCTATAGAAATAGAGATCGTGTTGATCGAGGTGACATGCAGAGGTGGGAGAGAAAAATTTCCCATTAAAGTAGAATCTTTAAAAAGACTTGCCCCCACAATTTCATATGGAATATCAGTATTTCCCACATATGGGACGTTGCCATTAGAGGCGCCATAAGATAAAAAAGACAATTGATCTACGGTGACAATATTTCCTTCATGAGGAAAACAAAGCACCCAGAACAAAGAGGAAACCACACAAAACATTGCATGGGTCCAACTTCGCCCAAGTAGAAGGTTATAGTTCAGATTAGCATCTACAAATTATATTTATAGCTTGACAATCTTCCCTTGCAAAGTGATGGGATAACTTGTGAGAATACCATTAGGATGGGAGCCTTTTCCATCAAAGGCCTCCAAGGTGTTTGGGGACTGGTTGAGGAGTGGAGAGCCAATATCTTTCCAACACAAAACAAACATGATGCAGGTGGAAGCACCTTCATCAATGACAGTCTAATTGATCATCTTTCCTTTTATAATGACTTGAATTAAAAAGGAAATTTGATGAGGAACATAGTTTTCAGGATCTAAAGTAATCAAGATTGAATCAGCAGGATCAATGCCCCTAATAGCAGATAATAATGCTTTCCACTACATTGGACAAGTTTGGAGAACTTCCAAAGCAGACATCTCCAAAGGCGCTTGAGCTAAATATTCGATAATACTCTAATGTTGAGCAGCTCTAGCATTCGTATTATAGGATGACTTTCGAAGCGCACATTTGGGAGGCGGTCGGATAATAGATTCATTATTAGGTCTCTCAATATGAAGAGGACCAAAACTAGGTGGAGCAGAAGTAGAAGGTATATCAGTGGTTACCTTTTCCACTGTCTGTTTTAGAGGGGTTCGATAATATTTCGATCGAGTGGCTACAGAGATAGGTAATGAACCCATCATCATGTAAGCCTAAGAACCAGATGAGGCAGAGGATTGTGTTTGGTCTACCAACTAAGTCTACTGAGATGTTAATGGCTCTTAAAATATAGTCGGAGTCCCTTTGAATAAATGACTTACTTCTACATGTCAAGGACAGTCCTTTATATAATGATCTTCCTGAAAAATGAGTCAAGGATATTTCAACTTTCATTTGGAAGCATCATCATTAGATGAATTGGGAGGATCATGTTTCAAGGTATCATATTTTGCTTTACCATTACCCTTCTTCTTACCTTTTGAGGCTTTATTTGTCGCAGTAGACTAAACGGCATTGACCTTGGAGGTTTTACCAGGATTCGATGGGTTTTTCGAAGGAGAACTAGAACTAGTAGTTGAAACAAATTTTTGCTTCGAAGAAGCTTTTGTGGAAGATTGGGATACTTATCCAATAATACCATCAACAGGAAATACATTAGGATACTCCAAAGGTGTCGGATCCAAAAATGTTCTTGGAGCATCGGGCAACATTTCATATAGTGTGCCAGATTGGGAATAGACCATATTCAAATATTGGGCATGGGCAATAGCCTGGTCCTCGGTAACATAACCACCCATTGCTATATCTTTAGCAATTTTGTTTACAAATGACTTGGGGAACCATTCGGTCAATAACTCATCAGGAATTTCAAATTTTATGAGGCAATGTCAACATCTCCATTCATGGATATGATCGAAGATATGGGTCACGTATCTTGATTCAAAGATGTGAGCAAACGAGTACCAGTTTCATAATGAATTGGCAGCTGGAAGTGGGTGAGGAAAGACATAGCCAAAGAGTTGAAGTCCGCATAGGTACCTTGAGGTAATTTAACGTACCACTTTGCAGCATAACCTGTCAATGTTTGCTGAAAGAGGTGGAGACAAACAAAATCATCAACATAAGAATTAGAAGAACACCATAAGTGATATGTCATCACATGGGCTTGAGGGTCCTCTTTAGCTTTTCTTTCAAACTTGGGGCTATCTCTTGGGATTTTAGTGGGAACTCGAGGCCAATAAGGCGAATGAAGAATTGGATCATTAGTAAGTGTCGAGACATCAAGCAGTTCCAATATTGCTAAAAATGGAAATTACAGATTAAAAAGCAACGCCCAGTCTGCAGGTTCCAACCTTTTTGGTGAGGATTCTGCCCCCAAAATGGAGTATTTTGACCATAAGGGACTTGATTTTGTCCCCACTGAGGGGTAACTTAACCATAAGGTGGACTCTTTCTAGGGTAGGGTTGATATTGACCTACCATAGGCCGTTGATAACCATAAGGAGGATAAACATTATGTGCGGCATACGGATTGTAAGGTTGTTGCACCTGTTGATCCTGGATATGAAGTGATTGGCCCTGCTGCTGCAGGGTTTGACCTTGTGACTACAAGGTTTTACCTTGTTGATGTACAGGTTGAGCTTGCCACTACAAGGGTTGACCTTATTGTTGCAAGGGTTGACCTTGTTGCTGCAAGGGTTGGCCTTGTGGATACAAGGGTTGATTGGATTATTGAACAAATTGTGTTTATTGTTGCAAAGGTTGTTGAAATTGCTGCAAATGTCTCCCTGTTTCTGCAAAGGCTACCATTACTACTATAGAGGTTGTTGAACAATTCCTTGAGGGATTCCCCGTGGGAATTGGTAAGTTCCAAATGGGATTTGACCATATGCATCAGGAATATCATTTGGACCAGGTTGCACATGAGGACCCACTTGTGGAATATAGGGTGGACTTTGCAGTGCTTGTGAACCATATGGGACATAAGCCTATTGGAGTGGTATTTGGGACATGTAAGGCTGTTGATACTAGATATTTACTGCCCTGGATGAACCAACGGGATTAGGAATACCACTAGGATTAGGCTGAATTACTCCAACTATGTGAGGTTGTGATCCACTCACATGGGTTCCACCTAACACAAGATGAATTTTTGGATTTTCCCACCCAGGTTGTCAATAAGGTAGTGGAACATTTTGTCTACTTGATGGAGGGACTGAGGAACTTATAGACGCATGAACGGAAATAGTCAGTTGTAGGGAAATGGAAGGTTGAAACAATGGTAATGGTTGTGACGGAATCGTTGGTTGAATGGGAATTGAAGTAACGGTAGTTTGCATGGGTATTTGAGAGGTCAAGTTAGGAATAAATGGACTAGAAGTAGGCATATAATTTGACGACCAAAGAGGGTTTTGGTACAAAGAGGAAGCACTAGGAGTTCCTGAAACTAATTGAGCCAAGGTTTTATAACCAAATGGAAGCATATGCCCACTGCTTTCAGGAGTCAGTTGAGATGGGACTCTTCTCGTAAAAGGAAATCCTTCTGGAGGAAATTCAAACTTGGACTCATCATCAACATGAGGAGTATGAGTAGCAGATACTTCCAGAGGACCTCGAAGAGAGATTGGAATCTCACCCTCTGAATCCATGGATGGAAGCAGTCGGTGAGGAGGAATCTGAGACGGACGAGGAGATAACTCCAAAGGAAAACTCAAGTTATCGTACGTACTATAAGGGCATTGAGGAGATGCCACAAATGGATCAAATAATAGATGTGAAGGATATAAAACAGACCTCTATGGACTCTCAGGGATTTCTAGATCAGACTCCTCAGGTGACAATGAATCTCGAGGTGGTGGACGAGAAGCAAGCGTTTGGATTCTTGGAAAAATTCCAATTTCAAAGCCTTGAGCTTCAAGTGATTGCAGAAGTTTTGGATGAACTCCTTGTGAAGACCCTTCAGTATCAAACAACGAAGGGGAAATGTGGGGTGAACTCAATGGTTCATCCATGGTGACTTTCTCTAAAGAGGAGATGATTCGTTGAGGGTTGATTAAAATTAAAATTTACAAGGAATTTACTCAATATGGGGCCAGGAAGTAATTGCATGGGTTCGACATGTTATCATTGGCAGTTAATTTTATGACACGAAACAACAAATAAATCAAAAAGGGTAATACTAGGCAAGAGGGTTTACCAAGTACCCATGAATCATTATATACACTTTAGCCGAAACCAAGAACTTGACGTACGATGGCTAATCTCCCCAAATGATGTGTTCAGTGTATCACGTTTACAAGGCAGTTGACTCGGTTACTTATGGCTAAAGGGTAGGAACCTAATGGGGTCTCCCAATATATACTCGATGGTACGAGGAGCACAATTCTATGTTAGCACTGTCTAATGTAGAACCATTCGATGAGAGCGTCCCTATATACGTATCATACTGAAGTGCCTATGATATACCTGAAAGTACTGGAGAACCTTCTATATACTTCCATACTGGAACATGATTTCACTCCCAGGATACACTGCAGGCAGTTAACAATATTTGTTATGTTTAAAGACGCTGGAACATGTCTCTAGCCTAGACCTCTAGATATTTGCGTTAGATGACAAACGCTCCTTAGGTTAATTGAGGTAAATTTTAAGTTTATCTTGAATTAAGTTTCAATTTGATGGCTCAACGATGTCACATGTTCCTGTAATGCAACTAAATGATAAAAACTGAAATTTTTTCATTCGATGAAGGCTATACTACTTAAGAGAGATAACCAAATAATGCATCAAACAAGCAAGAAATGCATCAAAGCACCACACTTTATCTTCCAACGAAAAATGTAAATGAAATCTAATCTTTCATTAACAAATGAAATGCCAACATGAAATCCTATGAGAAACGAAAATCACTTTCCTTTCACTAAGATGCAATAAATCATTTCCTTTCACTTTGATCTAATAATGTAAACTAATGCAATGAACAAAGGAAAATACAATCTATTCCAATGAAAAATGAAAATATCTTTCACTTTATGGTTTCGAATGCAAAAATGTTCCAAAAAATACTTAAATGAAGAAATATTTCACTTTTTCTTTTCGAAACAAAGAATGAAAACAAGTACTCTCTTTCGGTCCTACCAAAGAAAACAATTGCAATATATGCTTGACAATGGACCAAAAGCAATATTCAAAGCATCAATATGACTTGACATTAACAAAAATAAATTCACATCAATGAACTAAAAGCAACTTGAAAAAGATGTCCTAACTGCATGAAGACTCCTGAATGGAAGCAATCAATGTCAGAGAAGCAGACCAAACAATGAGTGGAATATGACCTATAAGTCCTAGAAACCTTAGAAGGCAATCAAGCCTTAAACATGAATTAACAAAGTCAAGAGACAATTGCAATCATACAATCATGAAAATCAAGATAAATACATTGTAGTCACACTGGAAAATCATTGACTGAGGCCAAAAATACTGAAAACAAGAAGAAACCCTAATTTTCTTCTATCCTCTGGGATCAGTGCACCTGTTATAGGAAAACATGTGATGCAAGGCAGATCAGGGCAACTATAATTAAAAAAGCAGCTATGACAGTGCGACTATTGAAGCAGAACACATGATGGGTGAGAAAAATGAGGGAAAATAAAAAATAAAAAATAGTAATATTCAAGACTAGAACAAACTGAGTGTTCTCAAGCAACAACCAGTGAATGCAAATAGCTATAGTGAAGCAAACAAGCCAAGAAACTAACGGTTCGTCAAACTCATCAGAGAATCTGATTGAAGGAATGGATGAAAAGGGTTATAGTGTACCCAGCGGAGTCGCCATTTTTTTGTCTAGGCAAATCCTCCCTACAGACAGAGACAATCCCTCTAGCCCAATGAGTGGGACTAGCAACCTACGTGACAATCTACAAGACACTTTCCTAAATTACAATCGAAATAAGAGAAGAGGAAGATGGCCTACTTCGTTCTGATGCTATAACGTCCTCCTTTAGTGAAGACCTCAAATCATTTGCACTTCAAGCTCGGTCCTACTGCTCACAATGTTTGAATGCCTGCACAAGATATCAAAGACACAACAAAGCATACAAATACAAATAGCATAATCGAAATTAATCCACTTAATAGATCAAGGAGAATTAAGATAAATGATGCATTAACACACACATTTATGGAAAGTGAAACATCAGTTGTATATATTAATGAAATAAAGGAGGAATCATACAACCAAGCCTTGATGTCAATAATCTCTCCTTGAGTGAATATCCAAGTCCAAGCTCAAGCTCTCCAAGCACTCCTCCAAGCCAAATGAATAGCATGTAGGCACTATCTCAACATAAGGGTGAAAATAGCCAAAGACCAACCATTTGGGAATGGTAAAATATGAATCTATATAGGCAAGGAAAGGGATTTAGGATCTCTCCAAATATAGGATAAGGCCCTCATCTCATGGAGGTATTTCATATGGATAACACCAAAGGGCTAATTTGAGAGAACAAGACCTCATCCACACCGAAAAACTTCCAGCTCATCGTTCTGAAAGCCTCTAGATCATGAAGCTTATTGTCCTCTTTGGGAAAAATTGTATTTCAGGGACCATCATGGCGTCGCAAGGCTAATATAGTGCAACTAGCGACCAGCACGGGTTCCCAGTGCCAGGGTAGCGATGATGCTAAAATTATGGTTTTAGAGCCCTTTTCTTCAAGGAAGGCTCAAGGCATTTTCCATTAGTGTTTTAGGGGTGATTTGAGCTACATATCAGGATGAGTACACTGCATGATTCCCATGTTTCAGGAACTTCAGGGTATGCCACAAGGAAGTGCGGGAGGTGTGACAAAATAATGTGTAACAATCTTAATTTATCAAACCCTAAAAATCTAGGGTTTTATCATATAACATAGACATCAACAACAAACCCTAAAAGGTTACGGTTTCATAACATTAACATATCCTAAACATGATAGGATTTAATCATATGTTCTATATTTTATCAGCAAACCCTAAGTAAGTTAGGGTTTCATCATAGCATCAATAAACCCAAAATATTAAAAAGTTCGCATTTTTGTAGAGAACCCTAAAATTTTAGGGTTTTACCAAAAATGAAAAAACAGCAAGAGATATTATGATAAGGATAGATTCAATCCATTAAGGGAATTTTGAGGTCTAAAATGGGCCTCCTAAGGAAATTATAAAATAATAGTGGAAATAATAAAATAAGATTAGATTACATCATCAAATTTTAGAGGGAAAAAAGAAAAAACTATTTTTTCAACTCATATTTTCAACTTATCTCCCCATAGTTTTACTCAAATTTCGAGCGGAAACACTCGTTGGATGCATAATTTGGTTCCTCATCCAAGAAGTACCCATGCTGCATACTTTCAATGGGCCCTACTACATGAAAAATGAAAAATACATGAAAAACATTATTGCAATCATTTTTTTTCATGTATTTCTCATTTTTCGTGTAGCAAGGTCCATCAAAAGTATGCAACATGGGTACTCATTGGATGAGTAATTAGATTTTTCATCCAACGAATACTCCCACTCGAAATTTGAGTAATACCTTAGGGAGATAAGTTGAAAATGTAAGTTGAAAAAATATTTTTATTATTTTATTATTTTTTAATCTTTTTACTTTTTTACTCCAAAAATGGTGAATCATCCCCCACGGTTGACATAATCATCTTGAATCCTATTGGTTCTTATAAAGTTTATTTTGGTTGTACATTTTTATTAGGAGGCCCATTTTAGACCCCAAAACTCCCCTAATGCTACAGATTAATTGCCCAAAAAATATAGAATCTTAATGATTTCTATAGCAAACCCTGGAAAATAAAAATTTAGTTATATAGAGCAAAGTTTCAAATGATGAATGATCATACCTTCTTGTATAAAGAAGATTTTGCGACAAAAATTGTAGTCTAAAACATGCCTTCAGATTTTCTTTAACAAACCTTGTAGAGTTTCTTTAGCATCAAGCTTACTTTCATGACACAAATATTTCCTTAAAGTTTCTTCCATAATCCTTGTGTATTCCTACAAGCTTTTCTACCAAGGAAATTGCAAATAAAGGATTATCAATATGCAACATAAAAAAATCTAGATATATGGAGGAAATCAAACATGAAAAAGGAAACAAAGAACAGGATACTTATCTTTAGTAAAATGGTGTAGGATCCCTCTTAATCAATTCAATCTTCCTGATGGATACCTAAAACTTATCAAAACAACTCAAGAATTTCTAACAAGACATATTAGATCTATGAACTCTAGAAATCAAAACACAAAAGAAAAAACTTGAAACTTGAAAACTTGAAACAATAGTCTATGTTTTAAGTATAAGGATATGCAAGGGAAAGATTTAATAATATAAGTCTTTGACCTTGGATTATTCAACTTTATTCTTCTTGGGTGGAATTTCATCAGCAATTGTTGCATGTTCTCTTTCTCTCTTGTTGTTCCTTGGATTTTCAAGACATTGGTTTTTGTAATGCCCCATCTTATGACAATTAAAACATTCAATTTTGGATAGGTAAATCTTCTTCTTTGGTCCTTTAAAATTCTTGTGTCATCCATTTTTCTTTTAGTGAGAAGAATATGCAATGGATGTGCTGTTATCTTCATCTTCATTCTTATCACTTACTAATGAGATGTGAGTTTCTTCTTGATTGCATGCATTCCACATTTCTTCAAAGGATGGTGTATCTTTCCAATTGCTAATGCCTGCTGCAAAGGAGCTCCATGATTTTGGTAGAACTAGTAGTGCAACAATCACAAGCACTTTATTTGGTATGACTTCATCAATGGCTTGGATCTCATCTATTATTTTGGATATTCTTACAAAAGAAGATGTCATATTTTTTCATCGTTATTGTTCTTAGTTCATTCTTGAGACTAACTACTTATCCAATTTTTTATGGTGAATAATTTGGAGAGATCTTCATACATCCCTTGTGCGGTATCAATATTGTATATGTAGGGAATTAGATTATCCTTTACTCCATCTACAATTAGAATCATGGGCAATATTTTGTTTCCTGATACTTTTCCTTCCTTGCATCATCTTAGGATTCCTTGACTTTTCCTAGTACAAAATCCAATACTTTGTGGTTTGCAAGGATGATATCTATCCTCTTCTTCCATGCTTTATAGTTGGTGGCTCCTTCAAGTTTGGTTATTTTCTTCATTGAAGATGTCATAAATTTTGCAATGTATCCCTTATTTGATATAGATAATAGGCCTTCATTTTCTTATATGGTCCTTCTCCTTATGATCTTCCTTGAAACCTTTTTCTTGACCCTTCCTTTAATAGATTTTCAAGCTTCCTTTTTCCTTCTCTTCCTTTACCTTAGCTCTGATACCATGTTAGAAACTCATAAAGGAAGAAAGATTTTCTTGTCTTGACAATTACTTGTGTTATTATTGTATTATTATTAAATTCCTTTATGTTCTTATTTTATCTTATTTCCATCAAGAGATCATCAAATAAAAGACATGAAGATCAATGACACCAGATATAGGTATTTAGCCAATGAAAAACCACTATAAAGCGGAAAACCCAACCATACTCTTCGACTATTAGATTCAAATCAAATTGAGAAAATACAAGACCTTATAGCTACACAAAGAACCTCCTTTTATCCAAAAATTTAGCCTTCCAAGATGAGTAGACAAATTTCAATAGTCAACCCTAGCCAAACAACTTCAATCCTGCAACAATCGGATTTTGGCCCTTCTAGCTTCAAAATTTTGGCCCTACTGCAGGCTTGCAACTTCCTCCCTCCTACAATAGTCCAAAAACACGCACGTGTGGAAATAGAGAGATAAATTAAGATTTATTTTTATTGACAAGTGTATCATTCTTATTTGAAAACCCTAGAAGTCTGCAATGGAGGCTTTGACCTAAAAATAAAACAAATAAAGCATGAAACCCATGCTAATAATTAATTTTATTTTATAAATATTTTTTTCTTTCTTTTGACA
Organism: Pinus taeda; assembly: GCA_000404065.3. Taxonomy (NCBI): domain Eukaryota; kingdom Viridiplantae; phylum Streptophyta; class Pinopsida; order Pinales; family Pinaceae; genus Pinus; species Pinus taeda. The sequence continues at coordinate 110,887 of APFE030207090.1, read as the reverse complement.
AACACATTTCATCATGACTCAAAAACAATTATGAATACCAGCACTAATTACATTCTTCAACATGTTGAATATCTAAATTCACATTTAAGTCCCAGTTCTGGTTAATCGAATTCTATGTCTGCTGATAAGTATGCTAACAGTTGTATTTCCTTGTTATGGCCATGTTAATGTGTTGAATGTTGGTGAGGGAATTATGGATTCATCCCTATTATAATAATGGTTTCAACCATTACTCGTCACTAAGAATGGATTTGTAAGGCATTGGAGTCCCTTAAACATCTCAGCCTAGTTGTCACTAATCAACAAACTTGCACTTAGGATTATTTAGCCCTACTAGACTTGCAACAAAGTTGAAGGTTATGGACATGGAGAAATGTCTATCTGAAGATGGATAAATTTATGTCTTAGGGAACATAGATTTTCTTTCATGGAACAAGAAACTTGATGTTATTGACAAAAGTTGTGATTCGATAGGATGTACAAAGTTAACAGGAGCATAAGATGGGAAATTTGACATCATCTGTCATCAATAATTCATGTTTCACCATGCCAAGGTTGCTAAGGGACTTCAGCAACAAGTGAGTGTGGTCTACAAATGGTGTGGGATAGTAAAATCCTCGTCATCTATCGCTAGGATTTTCCATTACGCCGCAAGGGAAAGATGATGGTTTAACTCCTATGTGAGTGTGTGGGAACTATTGACGAAGAGAAGGATAGAGTGTCATTTTTTCATTAAATGGGAAAACATTGATTTTCATAGAGGTCAAGGACCTCATGGGATCACAAAAAAATATGAGGTGACGAATGCCATGAGGGATATGAATGATGTGTCCCTACGATGTGGTGAGGTTGTCAACGTGTCACTTTATCAACATGACACATGGAAAGTAAATATGGCCTTTGGGATGTCCAAGTGGTCATTTTTTGGATGACATGTGGCACCACTAGAGAATGGAATAAGGTAGGATGACATCATCCAGACATCAACAAGACGTGGTATAAGTGGGTGATGTGGAGACCTATGTTGACTTGGAAGTAAGTGACATGTGGTGTTGGTTTTTTATGCCACCTAGCGTGGTGATGTTGACATGGTAGTACACATGACTGGAAGCCACATCATTGCATAACTCGAGACCACAAAGGTATTTTGTAGTGCCTTTTTACCACGAGGTGTGGGGTAGATAGGTGGTTTGGAGGAGACAGAGTAACGGGACGAAGATCGTCTGCATCATTTAATATGAAAATGTGTGGTGCACTGTGGAGGCTTGAATGGGGTAGCATTCTAAAGAAATGGCATGGGGATGGCGACATTATGGCAGTACAACATGTTGGGTGCCACAGTGGACCTCATGTGAGGTGGAAGTGCCACATGGGTACATGTGGCACATACTTGATGATGTGGCAAGGGTTATTGGGCCCAAACTTCAAGTGGACCTAATTTTCAATCTAAGGGTCAAATTGAGGAAAATTTCATATCGTCGGAAAGCTCTCGATGAGTCGAATCTGATGATATTATCCAAATTGAGTTCCACACACTTTGGGGAAGAAGGAATTTTGTAACCCCCTCTTCATAATGAGACCATGGAGGTTGGGCTAATTGTAAGTAACACCTCCCACTAGGCTTGTGAAGTCTAAGGGGGTGGGAGGGAGCATTATAGAGTGGTATCAGAGCACCTAGGTTCAACACTTGGACTAGATGGGCCTAGAAGGATAATCTTAAAGATATGTTAAAGAGTGAAGTGTTTTCTAGTGATTATTATTATGCAAAAATGAGTTTTTCTTGTAGCATTTTGATTGTGAATTGCATACTAACTTTAAATATGTTGCTTGTGATAACCTCACATCCATATACTCATTACAGATCTGTCAAGGCAATGGTTAAATATGATTATTTATATATTGTTGGCTAACAGTTATGTGTGTATGGTAGCACATTAGAAGACACCAAGAAATAGTTAAGAGAGTAAAAGAGTGAGTTTCAGAATTTCATAGTACATCATTGATGAATACCAACATTACTAGGAAGAACAGACAATTGGAAAAAGAAGAGAGGAAAATGTCTTGATTGGGTGAGCACCCTCAGAAGTATAAGAGCTAAAATGAGGAGTTATAAGGATAAAAATGAAATTATTTTCATGGCTCATGGGAAGCAAGAATAAGTGAATGCCATCATATTAAATGGTTTGTCAAACTTGCAAAGGCATAGGTAGGCAAGCGAGGATATAATGAAATGTGAAACTCCACTAAGTACTCCAAAGAGGAGGATTGGAAGTTGTGAGTGATTGTCTAGTGCTGCAACTAAGAGACACTTCCAACAGAGAAGGAAAGGAAAGCATTTCCTTCCAAAATAATTTAAGAAGGAAAACTTTCCTATATTCGATGGATAGGTGAGGAATGTTGATGAAGTAGAGCCATGGTTACTAGGAATGAATAAATATTAGAGTGTGCATGATTAATCTAAAAATATGAAAGAAAGAGTAGCCACTTTCAACTTGAAAGGAAAACCTTGATATTTAGTGGGAAAACATGAAGAATGTCAAGAACATTCAAGAGAAGAAGTTGTCCTGGAGGATATTTGAGATATATTTCTAGGAAAGGTGTATGTTTGAGATGTACATTCCAACCCCTCACAAAATTTTAAACCCTCATCCACATCTAGATATTGGGATCCCATATGCAACCATACATCAATGTTATCCATCCATCTGCTACATCTAGCCATTCGGCCTTCCAACTCATATTTTCCTCTTTCCACATCTGAATCTCTAGATTCACCACAAGGTAATTTGGCACCAAATGCATTTGGTCATGCACAGTAGTAAGTGCTCCCATTACATCCCAAAGGCTTAGATATCGAATGTGGGTTACACTGGATGAGGAAAATCTAACCAGATGGGATCTGACCTATGCACATAAGTGATGGTCATTTACACCATTAAATATTGGATGCCCAGATCCAATACTTAGAACAAAATTTGTCTAGATACAAATGGAATTTTAAAGGGATATTTGGTCTTACGGGATATCCATGTCGTGCTCAAGAGAACCTTTCCTTACCATCCCGAAACCCTGGATGTATGGATATGATCTGCTATAAAAGAGTAATTTGGTCTTGATGTGATATGGCCTCCATGTGGAGGAGTTGATCCTTGCAACCCCTAGATGCCCAAATCCTTGGATTTATGCACCAGTCCAAATAAGAAGGAAAACAAGGAGAAATTAGGGAAATTTCCTAAGAAAGAGAACATGTAATGAACACTAAATTTCTTGAAGATCAAGACCAGAGTATGAGAAAATACTCCCAAAGGCACTGCGCCATCTTAAAATACTAAAATATCAGGATGTTATAGTTTATTACAATTATATGTTACAACAATGTATAAGTGTGCATAAATCAAAGCTTTACCACTTCGCTCATAAACTAAGTATCATCAAATTTAACTAGACATTCATTGAAATCATAACATATAGAACTAGCCTACAAATTTTGAGTTTGACAACAATATTAACACTACAAAACATTCCATATAACTAGAGACATAATAATCAGTTTTCAACCATGAACATATAGTGATTTCAAGTATTCCTTGATGAGGCATACAGAACTACACATCATCCAATAACAAAAGCATTATTATAACTCATAATCAACCATTATACTTATCTCATTGAGTTAGAACAGCTAGCAACGAAGGAGGAACTTCCAATCTTTACTCAACCATAGGCTAGCTACACTGAAATCTCTCTTGCAGTTGACTACCCTCAAGCTAGATCCAGAGTCTAAGGGAATGATTACACAAGGGAACTTTTCACACAAATGGTTTAGATGAACACTCAAGATATGGATTCCACTATTCAAGTGATCCATCCCCTATTATTTAGCATTAAGCACCTGAATGACTCACTTACTCTCTAAGTTTCTAAACACACGGCCTCACCTAACTTCCAAAGGAGTATGTTGCTCAAATACATAGGATTGAATTAATTGTATAAGTGCTTTGACAGCCAACCGGAAAGCACTTGACGGTTTATTATCCAAAAACAAGCAGCAAGTAGTTTCATTAATTAGTCAAAAAGAACTTAATGGTTCATCATCCAACCAGTAAGCACTAAGTGGTTCATCATCCAAACTGCAAGCACCTAGTAGTTTCATTAATTGTCTAGCAACCACCTGGTAGTTCCATTAACCGGCTAGAAAGAACCTAGTGGCTCAATGTCCTACAAGAATTAAGTGTTTTCATTAACCATTCACCAAGAACTTAGTGGTTCATTAGTCAACCGGAAATAAATAAGTGGTTCATCATCCAAACTACAAGCACTAAGTGGTTCATCAACCAAGGGAAAGCACTTAGTGTTTGAATTCAATCCCTCCTCTTCACAATGGAAATTCACGCTTAGATAACAATTTAGTGGTCTCAAGCATAGCTAATGAACTCCCATCAAGTAATCAAACCCCGAATGACTTGTGTTGTGCATATATGTAGAATTTATTTGTTGTCCCTTGGTTCCACTGAGAGAGAACTGCCTTAGCCCTTCGATGTGTTATCTTGAAGAGTTATCTCTTCCATCCATGATAACAGAAAGGGGAATGGGCACCTCCTACCATTTCACCATCCTTGTCCAATATTTTCTCTCATAAATTAACTAATATAAAATTATGCCAACTCCATTTCAGCCCCAATCGCATCATAACAAAACCTGTCAAAAAGTGGTTTTTCCAAGTTTAGAAGCAACTTCAACATTTAAGTCAAATGGTATGGGCCACGGTTTTTCAAACTAGGTGACAAATAAAGTGGCTTCAAGCATTAAATTTGGTAGGCCATGTGTTAAAATTGGCAACTAGGGAAAAACTTCATGTGGCTCATATTATTCATGGTTGATAATATTTTATTACATTCCTCTCGTCGAGAGGTGTAGGATTGGTATAAAGATCATCCGATTCCGATAAGTATTCATGGAGATATGAATTTATTTTGATTATGGAATTATTATCAAGCCGACCTACAACTCATGTAGGCTCAGAAGCCCAACAGTTGCATCTATTCAAACAACAACATTGTGTATAAATACAGGAGGACTTTTTCTCATTTGGAATCACTCATATCATCACATCTCTCTCTCTCTATTGCGCAGAAAAGAGTCTCTTCTCTACTGCACAGAAAAGGGTCTCTC
>APFE030207090.1:57623-99567 GCA_000404065.3 Pinus taeda | reverse complement strand
TTTTATTGTACTATTTATCTCTGTTGAATTATTGAATATAAAAGAAGATTTGATCAAAGGGTTTCCCCACACATTGTGGGGTTTTTCCCTAGCTAGCCGCCACATCTTGTGTCTCTTGTCTTGGCTTGTCTTTTGTCGATCGTTGAATGTTCTATCTGCATTTTACTTTATGTACATGTGATAGATAATCTGTGGAATATAATAAGAAAAAGAAGTAAACTATTATAATCATAGAACATACCATAACTTAACACCATGGTTTTCAAAATACACAAGTATGAAAGCTTCCCTCAAACCAAGGATTTGTAAGGTTACCCATTCTTCAGTGGTTTTTTACTTAATTTTATATATTAATTAGAAATTATTTAATCATAGGTTTAGTAAATCATGGATTTACCACGCTAGTGTTGTGGTTACATTTGAAATTTCAAAATATAGGGCCAAAATAGGCTACATTACAAATCCTACCCCTTTGAAGGAACATTTTCCTTGGTGTTCTACAAACAAAGAACAACAACAAAAACTGAGCTTTATAGTCATAGTTATTTACATCCACTTACACATTAAACAAAAATGGGTGAAATGCCCTCATTTTATTTTCATATTCCTAATTTGCTTCATCTAGTCCAAAGTGCTTCCATTGCACTTTGACATGTTCTATTAATCTATTCTAGAACATAGTATGCCTCTGATCCAATATGCATAATGTTTCTAGTTGGAACACCCCCTCAAATTCCACCTGCATCACAAACCAATATATCACATGATGAGTGTCACATACATACTTCTTAAGAAATTATATGTGAACTACATCATTTGCTTTCATAGTAGGTGGTAAGGCTAGTCTATAAGCCATTCATCCCACTCTTTCCAAAATGTGAAATGGCCCACAAATCTAGGTGTTAGCTTAACACAAGACCTGACTTTTACTGAGCTCTTTCTTTGTTTGATGTAGTGGTATACGTGATCTCCCACTTGGAATTTTTTGTGCATTCTCTTATGATCTTCATAGCACTTCTTCCTATCTTCATCTACTTTCATTTTTTATACTAATTACTTCTTGCTCCATCTCCTTCAACATATCAGATCCAAGAACCACTTTGTTTCTTCGATCATCCTAGCTAATGAGGTTGTTACATTTTCTTCCATACAAAGCCTCAAAAGGGCTCATTATTGTATGAAAATTAAAATACTGGCATAAACTCTTCCCACCTCCTTAGTTTATGCATAACGCACATTCTTAACACGTACATTCTTAACATGTATTCTAAAATTTTATTCACCCTTTCAATTTTTCCATCATTTTGAGGGTGATGAGTCCCAATATTGGTCAACAATGCTTTCCAAAAATTTGTTGTGAACCTCACATCCTAATGTAAGATGATATTCTTGGGTATTCCATGCAACCTAGATATCTCATTCATGAAAATATGGGTTATGTCAATGGCCTTGTAGGTGGACTTGACAGGTATGGAGTGAGCCTCCTTGCTCAATTTCCTAATACCACCATAATGGCATCATGTTTTTTGGATGCCTTCGGCAATCCTTAGATGAAATCAATGGATATGAATTCCCACTTCCACTTATGGGTTGTAATTGGTTGCAGCAATCCCATTGGGTGTCTACATTCCACTTTAAAAGTTGACATTCTAGACACCTAGAAATGTATTTAGCAACTTCCTTCTTCATTCTTGGCCAATAATACATCATTTTCATGGTTGTTTTCATTTTATAATAACCAAGGTGACCAAATTAAGGTATTTCATGGAACTCGTCCATTATGATATTCTTCAATTCACCTATACAAGGCACATACCATGTACCTGTAAACAACAACATACTATCAACAATGAGATTCTATCCAAATGAGTTACTTGCATACTTCTGATAAGTGCATCTTATGTTGTGTTCTTTGTATATCCTTTCCCTCCATGATCTAACATCAACACAAGTTTTCTTTCAAGCAAGTAGTGCATCCACATATTTAGTGCATGCATAATTGATGTGAGTTCCAGGTCATGGGTGACAGTGTTTTCATGTTCATTTACTTTTTTTGATTCAAAATAGATCACATTCTCTTATTGCATTAGGAATCTGCCTATTCTTTCTTTAGAATCATGTTTACAAACTAAGAAATCCTTTTCCAAATTAATTATTCTCAATATCAATGCATGTGTGAGCAAATGCTTGATCTACGTGTGCACTCTGATGTCCATTGGAATTCTACCTCGCTATTATTTGATGTCTGATCTTTGATAAATCTTGGATGAATCATCAATAATAACTAGCTAATCCCATGAAGGATCTAACTTCCATGACATTGTGGGGGGTAGACCACTCCATTATGCCTTTATCTTCTTGGGGTCCATAGTTACTCCTCTTGAAATGGAATTCCCATGTACTGAACTTGTGACTTAAATAATTCACATTTGTTGAGCTTAGTATAGAGATTGTTCTCTCTCAAAAAATACAGTACTACTTTCAAGTTCTTCCCATGCTCTTTTCTAGTTTTCAAATATACTAAGATGTCATCTATGAAAACCAATACAAACTTGTCCAAATAGGGTTGAGACTATTCAATTGAAAAATAAATGTGGTGGGGGCATTTGTAAGCCCATAAAGTATGACCATAAAATTACAGTTCTCGTACCTCATTATGAATGTTTTCTTATGCATGTCTTCATCTTTATTCTGATTTGGTGACATCCAAACCTTAAATCTCTTTTACAAAATATTGTATCCTCTCAGCTAGTCAAATAAATCATCAATTTTTGGCAGTGGGGTATTTGTTCTTCATCGTTTCTTTGTTCAATTGGTGATAATGAATACGCAGTCATAGTGTACCATATTTCTTCTTTACAAATAATGTTGGGGCCCCCCAAGGTGACACACTAGGTCTGATATATCCCTTATTCAACATCTTTTTTAGATGTAGTTTTAATTCTACCAGTTCTAGTGTGGTCGTATGATATGGGGCCTTAAAAACTGGTATTGAACTAGGAATAAATTCAATGGAGAATTAAATGTCTCTTTTGGGTGGTAATCTGGATATATCTTTCAGAAATACATCACTATATTTTTTAAAATAGGGTGATCATTGGGTCTGGGTTTGTTTCCCTCTGTCACACTAGTTACTTGGATCATAAATAGGGAAATCCACTTCTGATTGAATTTGTTCACTTGCGGCCTTGAACCTACTTGAATGAAATAGGTTTTCTATTTCCATGCAATGTATTTCCTTCGCCTTCATTATTGAGGAACTCTAGAGATTTGTTATATTAGTCTAGTTTGGTTATGTGGGTTTCTCATGATCTGAATTGGGGAATATTAGTAATGTTGTGCTAATTTCCCTCATCAAAATATAAAAATGTTCTTGAGGTTGACACAGAAATACCAAGTAAAAGCATGAATTTTATGTGTTTTTACTTAAGTTGGTTTCATGAAGAAACTTAAAACATGAAACCAAAACTCTAAATGGAAGCATGTATCAAACAATAGTACACTAGCCATTGATAAAGGAGTTCACCCCTCATGGGCTACATCTCTCTAGATCATCTCTAAAGGCATGACCCCTTCTCATTATGCTCAATATCAAGAAAATAAGAGTACATAAGTTGTTGAAATGGAATGGCTAGTTTCTCCTTCAAAGAAACAACTTCCTACAAAAGTTCTCACGCCATACACATGTTAACCTACAATTAAACATGTAAATATTCAGCAAACATAGGCATCTTACACCAAGACCCCATACTCCAACTTCCACGAACATAAACATTACCACAATCCACTTGAAGTACTTAAACAATTCTCTTTCTCCATACACATATAGAGCAAGGAAGAAATAAAGCTATTGCATTGTTGTAATGGCTACTACAGAAAACATATGGAGGCTGGAAGACCCCTGTAAGGTCATCTCCATCTTGGAACTCCTCCATAAACTGAATCAACACTCTGGTTGATGAGGGCACCCATAGGCTTCACTTTACAAAAATCCTATCCATAAGTGCTCCTTTGCTCCTGAAACATATTCCAATGAGTTCAAAATGCCCAAAAATGGCTATCTAGCCTCTTTTTCCATCACATTTGGTCAAAAATTGTCTTAGTTATGACTTTTGACAGTCTTTCCACAATTTTCTCCTCCAAATCTAGCATATTTCTAGTTAAATTCATTATCCACAGTTAAAACTCGTAGTTCCGCTGAAATCAGCAGCTCTGCCATCATTCCCACCTATCTCATAGTTAAGGGCTGAGTGGTCACATGTAGAGTGGTGGTCCGGCAGAAAAGGCTACGGTTCCACATCACTCTCGAATATCACAATCGGTGAAGTCCATCAGCCTATAGATCCTTACATCAGGTGCTTTGTGGACTCATCAGGATTATTAAATACAACATATAACATATCGCATTTGGGAACCCCATCACAATCGCAATCACAATCGGCACTTAAACATTTGACGTATCAACCCAACTTGCATTTTGCAATAACACGGACCCGTCGGGATTATAAATCTCAATGCATAAAACATCGCATCTGACAGTCCTATCGCAATCATCACTTTCCCTTGGCGGATATCAAATTCCATAAACTATGATAGCAGTGGACCCATCGAGGTTATAAAATACAGCATATAACAATATCGGGTATGGAAGCTCACCATTGCAAATCACAATCGGTGTTATCGACGATGACATATATATATCGGTAGGTACTGATGTGATATGAAATTGCGATATATCGTATCGCAACCCTGACTATTTTGGGGACTGATTCTTAACATTATGTGATATGCGATTGTGATCGCATCACATCGCAACCTGCTCTGCCCCGGGAGATGATTCTTTAACGCTGACCTATCTTTTGCTCTGATATGCAATATGCGGGGGCCAATAGCGGCCTGGCACTTGGAGCCTCCTCATTCCCTGAGGGGCTTTTCCATGTCATCCAATCATGCCATGTCATCAAGTCAACCCTGAACTTTGACTTGCTCTAACTTCTGCATACGAGCTCGAATTTGAGTTCTGTTTGCACCATTAGATTCAGAAAGATGAGTTATTAGAACTGAAGCTAAGATTATCAAGATTCTGACACTTTGAGTTTTTGGCAGCTTTTAAGCTCTTGATCACTCTTCCCCAGTGAAAAACTTTTGGTCTCCAAAATCATTAAATAATCTGCAACTTCTATGTACTTTGTCTGCACCTCAAGTGTCCTACAATTCATCCTTCCTTCTCCTTCACCTTTGTTCTTCGGAGACATAAGCGATGAACCGACACCTATCCATGTCACTATGGCCACCCACAGTGACATCCTTCCCAAGAAGAATTCCAAGAAGATGAGCACATTGGAATTACTTATCTACAAAATACTTATCAAGGATAAGATCCTAGAAGACTTTTCCAAATGAAACCAAACAAGCTTCACATAGTGAGTACTTGTATAACTTTAGTGCTACACACATTTCGAACATACTAAATGTGCTGCAACTACTCATACAACAATTTTAAAATGATTTTTCAAACTACAAGTAGAAATGCATTTTACAAAATGGAATAAACTTGACTCCCAAATTTCTCCATTCAAATTAACTATCAACAAGCCAAACTAGCATTGTGATGCTTAAAGAAAATATTTTTGCATATAAGTGATTTATTTATGAATGTCACTTTTACAAATTACCCAACTATGGGGATATGCAACTAGTGCAAAACGGAAATTTACAGACTTCAATTGGACAAATAGTCTGCCCATTTCTTACCCAACCAGGTGATTGAACCCTCTATTTGAACTCTCTCTTCTTCTAAAGTTTCTTTAGGGATGGTCGCATCTTGCGCCACTTTTTCTTTTGTCGCTTCCTCTTCTGGTGCTTGCATGATTTGCTTTCCCTTACCAAGATGAAGTTGTGGAAACAATTTCCAACACTTTTTGACCCAATGTCCACTGATATTGTAGTGAGTACAGAAGTTCTTTTGAGCTCCTCTCGGCTCACTTGCCTTTATCCTTGGATGAGATTTTCTCCTTTTGGTCTCAATTCCAGTAGACATAAACATCTTCTTAATCATTGCTTTCCCTTTATCGCACTTGTCTACACAATGGTTAGATGAAAGGAAAAAGGTGCATGGAAACATTTTCTTCAACATGTTATTCAAATATGCATGTTGTTTTCCATCATGAACAGCATTCGAATTAACAAGACAGTTATACCTCTGTTTGTTTTCATTTGGCTTACGTTGCCTGCATGAGGAACTTTTGTGGCAAGAAGAACTCGGCTTTCCTTCTACTCAGCTTTTACATCTCTCTTTGGAAACGTTCTGCACTGTAAGTCCTCCTTACGCTTGAGGAACCAAGCGGGAACCATTTCTGGATGCAACTCCCAACATCTTGCCTCCTCATGTCCTTTCTTACGGAAAAAAGAACACGATATCCCTGAACTCTCACTAGAAGACCACTCTTCTTTTGCAACATAGACTAAGCCTTCATATTTAGGCCTCTCCTTGGCCTCAATTGGATTTTTAATGCCTTGCTAGTTTACTCCAAGGCCTCCTCCCTTGTAACCCATATTGGTTAAGAGCTTGGATCCAATGCCTTTACTATGTTTTTCAAAGGCTACAAATGAATTTACATCAACACTTTCGCATAAGGAAGAAGCATGTAAATTCTTACCATTTGCTTCATCTTTCGATTGACACTCGAAGATGTTTTTGATTTCCCTTTTGATTCGATATAGTCCTTTTGGACCCTTTGGCTATCTTCTTTCAAGTCCTCAGATTTGGGTGTTGATAGAACCTCATCTTCCACATCATGTGGACAATAGGTACAAAATTTTCCATCTACCTTCTCGAAGGAACTAGAGGGACTGTCTACACTAGCATCTTGCATAATAGTTGTAGAAAAACATGAAGATTGTGGAGAAAACGGTGGTTTATCACCATTCTTGTTACCTTCTTCCCTCGGAGAACATTCTCCTCTTGGAGGTATAGAGATTTCACCTTGCAATATGGTATTCCTCTCTTGATAGAGGACTTTCACCATTTATGCCATGTCTAAGAAAGCCTTTCTAAAAGCCTTCACATCCTCTAACATTATTGCAAGCTCTCCTCCTCGGGACATGCTTTACTTGAAGATTCTACTGCAATTTGAGGTAGAACTTGGTGGTAGAGATTGTAACAATATTTCTCTCCTTTCCAAAACCTTCTCCTCAATGAACTTCACAAATTCACTTGCAAACAAAAATCAATCCTCCTTGCACAAAGAAAACCATAGCTTTGATACCAACCTAGTCTGAATTGGGGCAAATTAGTAATGTTTTGTTAATCCCCCTCATCAAAATATAAAAATGTGCTTGAGGTTTGACTCCAAAATAGCAAGTAAAAGCATGAATTTTATGTGTTTTTACTTAGGTTAGTTTCATGAAGAAACTTAAAACATGAAACCAAAACACTAAATGGAAGCATGTATCAAACAATAATACACCATCCATTGATAAAGAAATTCACCCCTCCTAGGCTACATCTCCTTGGATCATCTCTGAAGGCATGACCTCTTCTCATTATGTTGAATATCAAGAAAAGAAAAGTACATAAGCTGCTGAAATGGAATGGCTAGTTTCTCCTTCAAAGAAACAACTCCTACGAAATTTCTCACTCCATACACATGTTAACCTACAGTTAAACATGTAAATTTTTAGCAAACACAAGCATCTTACACCAAGACCCCATACTCCAACTTCCAAGAACATAAACAGTACTACAATCCACTTGAAGTACTTAAACAATTCTCTTTCTCCATACACATATAGAGCAAAGAAGAAATAAAGCTACATCACTGCTATAATGGTTGCTGCAAAAAACATATGCAGGCTGGAAGACCCCTGCAAGGTCATCTCCATCTTGGAACTCCTCCATAAATTGAACCAACACTCTAGTTGACCAAGGCACCTATAGGCTTCACTTTAGAAAAATCTTATCCATAAGGGCTCCTTTGCTCTTGAAACTTGTTCCAATGAGTTCAAAATGCCCATTTAGCCTCTTTTTACATCCCATTTGGTTGAAAATTATCTTAGTTATGACTTGTGTTATTCTTTCCACAATTTTCTCCTCCAAATCTGGCTTACTGCTAGTTAAATTCATTATCCGCTAAAATCAGTGGTTTCACCATCATTCCCACCTATCTTGTGGTTAAGGGCCGAGTGGTCACATACAAAGTGGTGGTCCGAAAGAAAAGGCTACGGTTTCGTATCCGTCGCATATATCGCAATCAGCGAAGTCCATCGGCGTATAGACCCTTACATCAGGTGCTCTATGGACTCACAGGGATTATTAAATACAACATATAACATATTGCATCTGGGAACCCCATCGCAATCGCAATTGGTGCTTAAACCTTCAGTGTATCAACCTAACTTGTGTTCTGCGATAACACGGACTAGCCAGAATTATAAATCTCAATGCATAAAACATCGCATCCATCAGTCTTATCACAATCGGCACTTTCCCTCAGCGGATATCAAAGTCCATACACTGCGATAGTAGCGGACCCCTCGAGGTTATAAAATACAGCGTATAACAATATCGGGTCTGGAAGTTCCCCGTTGCAAATCTCAATCAGCGGTGACATATATATATCGATACCGGGTGAGATATGTGATTGTGATATATCGCATCGCAACCCTCACTGTGTCAAGGGCCAATTCTTAATATTATGTGATTGCCGAACACGAATCTTTCGATTCATTCGGCCTCTCATGCTCAGTTCTTTTTTTATTCCCTAGGAACGTATACGTTCCCTTCACACCAAGCTTGCCCTTCCGTTCGTTTACAGAAGATTAGAATCAATTTATAAAAGACCGAGATCTTCGAAGGGCTCTTCCAGCAAAAGGGATTGCAATTATCAAGAAAGAGTTTTGTGTTGTTTTTGTTTCCCCTTCTCTCTCCTCCAATCGCATCGGATCGTAACCTGCTCTATGCTGAGGGTTGATTCTTTAATGTCGACCTGTCTTTTACTCTGATATGTGATATGCAGAGGAAAATGGCGGCCTGCCACCTAGCGCCTCTTCATTTGCTGAAGGGATTTTCCATGTCATCCAATCCTGCCATGTCATCAAGTCAACCCTGAACTTTGATTTGCTCTAACCTTTGCATATGAGCTCGGATTTGAGCTTTGTTCACACCATTGGATTCAGAATGACGAGCTCTTTCATTTGAAGCTAAGCTTATAAAGATTCTGACACTTTGAATTTTTGGCAAATTTTGAGCTCCTGATCATCCAGCATGTCAATTAAAATGTCATATGAACCCAATAGAAGTATGTTGAGATTTGTTATGGTTTGCATGTTATCTAGTTCTAAGTAGCATAATTCCACTAGCTCCATCATTCTCTTTTTGGCTCTCATGGCTATCTAGACTAGCCAAGACTTGGCATGTGCTTTCTTTTGGAAGGCACAATCTTCTATAATTTTTGGGTTGATATGTCTAAAATTAGAGCCTATATTAATTAAAATCAAAACTAGTTGGTTAATGATCATACCCTCCATTTTAGTCATTCAAACTTGATGATCCACTTGTTGGTTATCCATCGTTGCATAAATTTGAGGCACATTCTAAGCCGCATTGTTCATTGGTGTTTCCTCTTGCATGTTGTATAACATTTTGTCATTATGTTGTTGTTTGTTAGGATAGTCCTTCTGCAAGTCCTTTCCTCCACATATCCAACACTATAATATTCATCTATTAATTTTGTTGGCCTCTTCTCTCACAGGTTTAGTGGGTCGATCTTTATTGTCAACATGGAATTTCATTGGAATCCCCCTCTAGCATGGGTGGTGAACCTACTATTTTACCCATCTACCTGGGCCCATAATATTTTGATCCTTTTCCTTTAAATATGGTCATATCCTTCTTCTTCCAATATGTCTGGACTTCAGTATTATTCTCAGAATGATCATAGAAGTACTTAGTTTTCTGGATGGTGTCTGCTAATTTTCTTGGACCATTAAACCCAATCATGTCTTAGTCATCTTATGGTAAACCACTAAGGTGCCTTTGAATCTTCAACTTGTCATATTTTATGTATGGAACATACCACAACAATCCTAAGAATGTATTGGTGCATTCATTTGTGGTAAGTTTCCCTAGTTTATTCTTATGGAAATTTTTAATTTTGTTATCATAGTAGCTCTTTGATAGGTACTTCTCATGCACATATTCCTCAAACTCTCTCCATGACAACTCCTTATCCCTAATTCCCTTGACATTTCTCAAATACTTCTACCAAATATCAAATTTTCCTTTCAAGTTAAAAACGGCTACTTTGACCTTCTGGCATTAATCTTTTCTCACTCCTTCCTTGCCAGTGATGTCTTTTGGATGCAACACTTAATAATTGGTTATGGCTACTAGACTCTCCTTCTAGAGTTGAGAGGGGTCTTTTACTTCACTGTCTATTCACTCGTTTTTCTATTTATTTTCCTTGACTTACTTTCTTCTATGTTATTAATCTCCAATCCATGTCTCCATACTCCTAATGGACTTTGATTGGATTTGTGTTTTCCTAGATAGTTCGCACCAAGATTTTGTCATTTTTGCCATTGCAAATATCATAGACTCTGCAAAATTATTGTATTCACCTTTTCTTGCTTCTTTTGTGCTCTAAACAGATGTTCATTGTTTACCTTACAACTTCTCAATTCATCGTTCAACCTCCTGCGAGTGTCCATCCACTCAAGGGAATTCTCGTCCAACCTATTTCCAACTATTTTCTCTTCCTAATTATCTTCGGATCTATTTATGTTGTATTGCACCATTATGCTACTCATTCTTTTCTTTCTGGATAAAACTTGTGTTTTCTTATGTGTTTTCTTATGTGTTTTCACACACACATATTATGGAAATAGTAACATATTGCCTTGGTTTTCGACACTAAACATGTTGATCTAAAACTATTCACAAAATTAAAATCCATGTTAGTCACATAGAATATAAGATGTGTAATAATTTTAGCAAGGTTAGCAACTACATCAACAATAAATCTAAAGAAAGTCAAAATATGCAATAATTAAAATGTTATATTAAATTATGTCTAAGAGCCTTTTCAGGTCCAATGTTGAACCTAAGCTCTAGTACCACTCTATAACACTCCCTCCTACCCCCTTTTACTATATGGGGTTGTGGGAGGTGTTAACTATTTACTTTAACCCGACCTCGAAGGTCTATTATGAAGATGGGGTTACAAAATCCTATTTTCTTCAAATATCAGTGAAAATTCAAAAAAACTCCACCATCGCATTCATCTTGTAGAGATATTTAAGTGATATCAATTCTATCTCAATATAACTCTTGGAATGAAAGTTATGCCCTTCTGAATTTTGACCAATTATATGGAGCCACATCAATATTGAGCTACCACATGGAATCCATGTGCCTCCTATCTGGCTCATGTGATGCCACCACATCAACATAATGTGGGTTCCATGTCATCACAACATGAGTCCATGTCATCATGGGTTACCATGTGGCATCCACGTGGCCACTAGAAGATCCCCATGGCACTTGCCATGTCAACTTAACACGAGGCCCCACCAGGCCCTTTCCCCTTCATGCTTTACAACATGTTTACATTATATCTACTTTGCATGGAATCTGGCATTTCAACCTTGTGTTCGCTATTACCATCTCTAAACCCCCAGAGCTATGGATCCATTCCTCGTGCAATTTATTTGGCGTAGGACCCACCAAATGATATCGACTCACCAAAAATTCAGCCCCTCACAAAATTTTATGCCCTCATCCATATATGGATCTCTAGATCTCACTGCAGCCACTCCTCTATGTAAATTGACCATACATTACATCCAACCATCCAGCCTTCCACCTCATATTCACTCCTTTCCACATCCAGATATTTGAATCTGCCACAAGTAATCCAACCCTATATGCATCCATTCATGCACAGATGTAAGTGTTCCCACCACACCTCAGAGGCCTAGATCCTAAATTTGGACCATGTTGGATGAAGGTGTTGATGATGTTGGACCCGAGAACATGTCAGGGGATCTCCCCGGTAAGAAGTCCCAATTAGACGTCAGATTGTTTGGTGTAGGAGTCCCAACAGTGGGTCGTTCGGTATCGCTTTGACTATGGTTTCACACAGAGGCAAGTAAGATGTTCCTGTTGGTAGCAAGGGTGTGATAGCTGCGGCGAGTCAAGGAAGGTGCATGAATGTTTCTAATACACGGAAATTGGGGTAAGTGTGCCCCTTAGAAACCTATAATAGTACTCAGCTTTGAAGGGAACACACGAGCAAAGATGCATAACCAGCTGGGAAGCAAGTTAGCGAGCAATCCAAAGTGATTTTTAAACCAATCAGTATATTTCAATGAGATTTGTACATATTTATATAGAATAGTCCATACATGCATGCGTAAGTAAACAAATACATATATCATTTAAAATAAAAAAGAGAGTTGGAACACAATACGACATATGCATGAAACACGATGGCTCTGTTATATTAAGAAGTGTAAGTTCCAGTCATACAATACATCCATGTCCACCTGTTATCCCCAATAGTGGAATGTTACAACCATAACCGCCTGCTCCTCCAAAGAGATATACTAGCTTTGTGCAGTGGAGAAGCCAAGGCTCGTTACAATATTGTCCAAGCTTTCTCTAAGATACTCCTATTGGAAGCTTGGCTGACCAAAATCCTTTACAATGAGTTATGAGGGACTATTTATAGCAAAGGGTGGGGTGACCCTTGACATTCCCCTTTATGATAGTTCATCTACCCTCATGACTCTTCATCTACTCTATGACTTTTAAATCCAACTATCGACACTTGAACTTACACATGATAAGATGTTACATTACAATGCACATGTACCCATGGGAGAAAAAAATGGCTTGAGCAATCCATTCAAGACATCACTATGACTCGGACCATTGTGGGAATTCCAACTCTTCAACATCTTCGCGATGATCAATAGTAGCGTACTAATGCCAAAATCGGTAGTCCTCAATGGTGTTCGTGTACTCCAAGGTGACATATTTTTGGAACTTGACTCTTGCCTCCATAGCATCTGAGTACACTGATTAGGCTCCTCTATCCAACTCATCGGAAAGCATGCACATCATTTTCTTCAATGTGACTAGACTAGAAACATACTTGTGCATGGTGTCTGCACTGATTGGCAAGCCTAGGCTAGTGGCTATGTACATCAACTCGTCAATGTATGAGTCAAGCTCTAGTCTGACATGTGCCTTTGTCTTCGTCTAGGTGAGAGTCCCAATAGATGGGATCACATGTGCGCGCACCACAACATCCATAATCTTGAATACACGTGCATGGGAAGCCTGTAGACTAGTGATGAGTTGCGGGAGCTCTTCATAGTTCCGGATCTGACTTTGGATGTATGCCTTTAACTTGACCGTTGTGGGCTTCATCATCTTAGGCAAGTGAAGCGGGGCTCCCTTGTATCTCATCATCCACATTTTCATGTAATCAATAGTAGCATGCACGTTCGGCAAGATACGTGCTCTCCTAGCACATCGTTGTTGCCATTCATTGAGATGGACGACTGCCTTATGCACGGTACCAAACTTGGAATACAATGCCCGCATGATTATGTTAAGGGACAATACTTCATCTAGTATTTCCTTCTTCAGTTCTTCTCGGGCGGACGTTGTCACCAACTCTCCTCCTTGCTTGGTCATCTGTAGATCCTTATCCATTCACTCATTCTCAGTTATCAGAAAGAAAACACTTGAGCTAGTGGCTTTGGCATATGCTCTAGTGGCATTGGCCATAGATGTTGGATGTTTACACATGTCAAACATGATCACTTGTTCCTCGTACTATGCAAGAGATGTATGATCTTCTGAAGTTGACACTATACAGGATTGCACAACTCTATGTTGAGACTCGTCGAATGAGATGTTGTGCATCTCTCCCTCTGGCTGATCTCCAAGGATCTCAGTGTCTCCTTCGTCACTTGGGACTTTCTCATCTTCTGGATGCGGTGAAGCTGGTGGGTTGACCTCTTGGTGGTGAGGCATGAGGTCGATGTCCTTCTCTAACTCCTATTGCTCCATGTTCGTATCCATATGTTCAAGCGCTCGCTCTATCTCCTGAGAAAAGTCCTGCTCCTACGATGGTTCACATTGTTTGCCTGATGCCATCTGTTCTTATGAGTCCACTACCTGTATGGGCATTGTTCCATCTGTCTTCACATGTTGCACCCCCTGCTATACGTGTTGTTGTTGTGCTTCCCTCTCCTATTTGCGCAGCTCCTGTTCCTTTCGGAGTTGCTCCTTCAACTCATGCAACTCCTTCTTTGTTTCCTCCATTCTTTGTTTCTCTCTCTTCCCTTGCACCTTTATCTTATCACGTTGTTGCCTCTTTGCCTCTATGGCCATAACTTCTTTCTCCACAAATGGATCTTCTCAGAACTTGCAGCTTTTCTCTTCCTTCATGTGATCGACAATCTTCCTCTTGCCCTTGTCACGCGCTGGTATGTTCACCTCTACTGTTGTTGCTGCTTTTGGTGCTCTCCGAGATGCTGCTTCACGTTGCTTCGCTAACCATTCCACAGCGAAGCCAACCAGTTCATTGGGTCTGGAGGAGTTGTAACAATATCTCCATGGGTCCTCCTTCACCCAATGACATGCCCCTTGGACCCAGTTGAACTGTACTCTCTTGCAGTGATATTTCACAAGACAATATGGGTCATATGGATTGTAACTTCAGAGGTTGAATGGATAGTTCTTCATCTACTTTGATTTGACATCCACATGCTTGAAAATTCGGATCTCATATAACCCCATGTGCAGCGGAAGAGCGGGCCAAGGTGCCTTCTTCTTTTAGTGCAGCCTAGCTATCAATCCTGCCAAGATGTGATATGCTACTTCCTACATGACAAGTATGTCCAAGGCAAATTTGGTAGAACATGCAGAGGATTATTCGCATTGTACATCTGTATGAATTGTCAGACGGTAAGGCATACCGATCAAAGATGTCTATCAGTGCCTCCATTGTTTCCTTCGACATGCAGGGTGGATCTTGTTCGAATATCATCTTGTAAACCGGGGTGACAAAATGATCAGACAGTCATGTGATAACTCCTCTGAAGCTGCATTCGAACAACATCTTACAATAAGTTTTCATAGCAATCTTCGTCGGTGACCATGCCCACTTCAAGCCTAGGAACTCCTGTCAGGAATAGACTACATCCAAGATGTAGGTGGACATGTATATTTCTACTTTCATACATTTGGGTGGTTGTCGAGCCCTCGTTACCTATTCCTTCAGCTGATGAGCCAACATCTCGGACCAGTTGCATGGTTTTCCCTCTCTGGCCAGTTGGTCCAACGCGATCACCCAACTGTGTGGGAAGGTTTCCACACTTTCTTGGCCATACAGTTGACATGAAAAAATGACCAAGTATTGATACGCCTTCCGCAGTATATTTGTCTTGTAGATCTGGTTGGGTGTCATCCTGAATCTAGCCAACTCCTTTACCCAGTTCTTCAAAATGTCTCTGGGTTGGCATTGCCACTGGGTAAGCTGAATGGAGTCTCCATGGTAGTCACGGGCTCCAACGTCTGATACATCTCATCATAATCATGTGCCCTAAAGGTTACAATCTTCATCCCACTAACACTGCTTAAGGTCATCGTCTCAGGATCAGTGTGTGAGATGATCCAATGTATCATGTCCGCGCATGGGAATGCGGGTTATCTGCATGCAATCCTGTACAAGCCAAACTTGTGGATGTTCACGTATACCTGGTGGCCTTTGAGGTCTTCCCCAAATGTGCCTGCAAACGCATCATTGACCTCTTTCAATTTCATCTTGATGTTCTTGTCTAGAATCATCTTGGTATCTTCATAGATCAGTATATTTGTCGACACTCACTCAACTGCTGCTCCAGTTGCACTTCCATCAGTGTCCTTTGATCCTACTCCCTTAGAGGCCATTGATCCTGAACTGTTAAGAGGTGGAAGAACACCTACTAGATCTGGAGACAAAGCGACATGCATGGCAAGAAATCTATCAGCGAAAACCAAAGAAAATTTAGGGGTGACATAACACATACCTAGGGACTGACTGGAAAGGATTGTGCAATTTCTTCTGGGAGGCTGGGAGACTGGCTACTAGAATTGTGCAAAAGAAGTCTGGGATGTCTAGGAAGCCTGACTAGCTGCTGGAATTGCGTAATGTGCAATCCAGGCTGACTGTTGACTATTGGAATTGCGCAAAGCGCAATTTCAGTTGGCAATGGTTGCAGGCTCAGTGACTGCATTACGCAATTTTCTGGGCCAGCAGTCACTGTCCCTCATAAATGTGAAAAGTAGGACTAGAGGAAAACTTACTGGGTAGAAATGCGCATTTCCTGAGGGGAAGACAGAGCCTTCCCTCTCAGGATTGTGCAATGTTGTCTTAGTGAGGCAAAGTCTGGGCTAAGGCTGCCCAGACCTGCCGACAGGAAATTGAAAGCAAATGTGAAAGTGAATGCATGGGAATACTAAGTGTAAGAAGAAGCAAATGATCGTGCATGAAAATAGTGAATTAAAGATTCAGAAAAAGGAATAGCATGCATGTGAGTGAAGCGAGTCACCGAATCGGCGACCATTCATGCAAAACAATTTCATGCATGTGACAGCAGTGAGATACTAACGAAAACTGGAACGGTGCTAGTACAAGCTAGTATGTATGTAAATGACAACAAGCATTCAAATAAATCGAGTAAACAGCACTCACACAAGCAAAAACACAAAAAGTGACAGAAATGTTGCAAACGACAAGTTGAGACCACTTACCCGTGAATAGCTGAGCTAGATGTATCGAAGATTCCTAGATGTGTTGTGGGACGTCAGAGATACAAGATCGATGTGAATAAATGAGCTCTGAAGCGTCGAATAAATGAGTTTAAAGCTCATGACGTGCATGCCACAAATCTAGGAAAGAGCGACACTTGGAGGAAATATTATAAAACGATATTTGATGTAACCTCCATCTGCTAAAAATAGCTCCCTAAAATATAGGGATGCTTTTTGCATGTTGCCTTTTGCTATTCCAGGAAAAGAAAGCTATGCATGCAAGTCAAGTTTCTTTGGTCCCGGGTGGAACTAATCAACCCAACTGCACATGCAAGAGGTTGCTCAACTGCTGGGAAGAAATGTGCATTTCAGGAAGGGAGTTGGGCTGGCTACCCAGGATATTTGCGCAATTTCTGGGTAGAGTAGTTGAATGCTACCCAGGATTGCGTAATTCTTGGGCTGAGCAGCCCTGCTGGGAGGAATTGTGCAATTTCCTGGATGAAGCTTGACTGGCAGATTTACGCAATTCTGGAGCCCAGCAGGCTATCAGACAGAATTGTGCAATTTCTGGCGGGGAGGCTGGTTGCCCTCGAGAAATGCGCAATTTTTTGAGGGAGTTTCTTAGCCTGCAGCTGGACCAAGTCCAGAGAAACAGCCTGTGAGGGGGATGCAACAAGCTTTGATAGACAGACTATCTTTCTGCAAGAAAATCATTGAAGCTTGTGTACTTGGCAAAGCAAGAAATGGTGTTGTTAAAGGTTGGTAGGAAGGCTCCAAAACGAAGCTAAGGAAATATTTTGGAGGGTGGTTGTAGCCGCTACAATAGAAGTAAATCCACCCATATGAGATATAGCCTATGCACATAGGTGATGGCCCATGCCACCACCAAATTTTGGATGCCAAGATCCAATACTTAGAAGGGAATCTTACCATATATGAATTACTTTTGAAAAGGAAATTTGGCCCTGTAGCATATCTAGGCCATGCTCAAGAGAACTTTACCTCGTCGACCCCAGATCCTAAATTCTTAGATATAATTAGCTATAAATGAGTAATTGGGCCCACATTGATATGGCCTCCACACAGTAGAGTTGACCCTTGTAACCCCCAAGTTCTTGGATCACTGAATTTATGCACTAGTCTGAACAAGAAGAAAAAACAAGGAGAAATTGGGGAAATTTCCTAAGGCAGAGAACACAACACGAACACCAACTTTACTAAAGATCAAGACTAGAGTCTGAGAAAATACTCTTAAAGGCACTATGACATGTTAAAACAATGATGTATTAGGATGTTACACTTGATTACAATTCTATGCTACAACAATGTATAAGTGTGCATAAATCATGGATTTCCACTTCATTTGTAAACTAAGTATCCTCGACATTAATCAATGATTCATGTAAATCATAACATATAGAACTAGCTTGCAAATCTTGAGTTTGAAAGAAAAAATAATACTACAAAACATTCCATATAATCAAAGACATAACAAGCAGTTTTCCACCATGAACATACGGTGATTTCATTCATTCCTTCATCAGGCATACAGCACTACACATCAACCAATAACGCAAGCATTTTTATAATTAATAGTCAACTATTATATTTATCCAAGTGATTTAGAACATTTGGAAACTAAAGGAAGGACTTCCACTCTCCACCCATCAGTAGGCCATCTACACTGAAATCCCTCTTGCAACTAACCACCCCTGAGTTGGATCCAAAGTCTAAGGGAATGATTACATAGGGGAAGATTTCACATCGATGGTTTATTGAACACTTAGGAGATGGAGTCCACTATTAATGTGGTTCATCAACTACTTTCTAGAAATAAGAACCCCGGTGGCTCACTTGCTCTTTGAGTTTCAAAACATAGGGCATCACCCAAATTCTAGAGAAGTATGTTTCTCGGATCTGAAGGATTGAACTAACTGTGTAGGTGGTTTAACATACAATTTGCAATAGTGGTTAATCAACCAATAGCAAGCACCCAGTAGTTTCATTAACGAGTCAGCAAGCACTTAGTGGCTCATCATCCAACCAGCAAGCACTAAGTGGATCATTAGCCAACCAACAAGCACTTAGTGGTTCATCATCCAACTACAAGAACTAATTGGTTTGATTAACTAGTTAGCAAGAACTTAGTAGTTCATCAGCCAATCGGCAAGCACTAAGTGGTTCATCAACCAAACTACAAGCACTAAGTGGTTCATCAACCAAGGGAAATCACTTAGTGTTTGAATTCAATCCCTACTCTCCACACTAGAAGTACAGGCATAAACAATAATTCACTGGCCTCAAACGCAAGCAAATAACTCCCATCGAATCATCAAACCCTAAATTCACTTATGGTGTGCGTATATGTAGAATTTATTCTTCATCCATTGGTACCACGAAGAGAGAATCGCCTTAGCTCCTTGATGTGTTTTCCTTAAGGGTTGTCTCTTAAATCCATGGGAGAGTAAAGGGGAATGGGCACCTCCTGGTCTTTCACTATCCCTATATAATATTTTCTCTCATAAATTAACTAACAACAAACTCTGCAAACTTTAGTTTGGTCCCAATCGCATCATAATAAAACTTGTCAAATAGTTGTTTTTCCAAGTTTGCAAGCAACTTCAGCATTTAAGTCAATTGGTATGGGTCGCAACTTTTCAAACCTAGTGAGCAAGAAAGTGGCTTCGGGATTTAAATTTGGTAGGGCATGGCTTTCAAAATATACAAGAAGGAAAGCATCCCTTACACCAAGGATTTGTAAGGTTGTCCCTTCTTTAGATTTTTTTTAATTGATTTTAAATAATAATTAGAAATTGTTTAATCATAGGTTCATCCAATCATGATTTTCCAACATTGTTGCTGTGTTTACATTTGACATTACAGAAAGCAGAGCAAAAATAGGGGATGTTACATCTAGACCATGTAAAGCATATGGAAAATTTAAAAGGTGAGTTGTGAGAGAAGAATGATGAAATGGAAAGGTTGTAGAATACACATCAATATTTCAGAGTAAGGTGTTTCCTACTCGTGTTATATTAAAAATGGGGATAGGTAATCATAAGTGGAATCATCAAGTCAAGGGGAGTTGAGAATCATATTTGCATATGAGAATATGTGCTATGTCAAGAGGTGTATCCAATTGATGTCACAAGGGGTGTCGAGGTTGTTAGCACTATGTAATTTCCTTTAGGCTAAGAAAGGATATCAAAGGTAACCTCAGACCAATTTTAGGCTAGGATCCATCCCTACTAGCCTTGGAGAAGGCTCTCTCACTAGGGTTTTTCTCTGTCAACCTGATGACTAAATGATTTTTAATCTTAGGCTAGTTATGAGGATTAGAAGAGCAGATTTGATTCATTGTTTTGAAGGCAAGTAAGAGAATAAATACCCACTCAACATAGAACCAGTTTCAGCTAATGATTTCAAGTGAATAGGGATAGTGAAGGTGATTTAGGCAAGGGAAGGATAGGAAGTTTTCCTGATAATATAAAATTATTTCATTTTAGGGAAGGTGAGTGAAGAATCATGAGGATGAAAATCGGAGCATCAAGTCACAGATGAATTTGAATTTCCATTAAGAGGAAAAAGATGCATAAAATGTTCAACTTATATAAAATAGAGCACAACAGTGAATTTTGCAATATTTACTCTTAAGCTAAAACATGAAGACATATGTTCAAACCATGGAACCATTAGATAAAATTGATAGCATAGAGGAAAACATGCCAACAAAGGTTTGACACAAGAATCCCTATCAAACTCCTTCTTCCTTCTTCTATTCACTTGAGAAATTGATACAAAATACAAAATCGCAGCATTCCTTCTTCACGCTGACCAACAAAAACTTTTTCTTTGTTTTTTTACATATTATATACATCAAAATATTCCACACCCACCTAGCAGGGGTGAATTCCTCAAAGGAAAATCCATTCATCATCTTGATACGTCAAATTGTCACCTACTTTGCAAAAAAATAGGAACTAATTACCAAATGCAGTTTTTAGCTTGATACATCATCAAAATTGGAATATTCATAACAAATAATTAACCATATTGTCCTACGGATTAATGAAACCTAACAACATGATTAAATAACTTCTTGAACACAAAAACTCAATTTTACAAGTAGAATTGAGGAATGTGTCAATGTAGCATCTGATGTGAATCTTCTAGTTTCGTAGCAACTTTTGCAGCATTTCAAGTTCTGATTTTTTCTGCATATCTCTCACAAAATTAAATTGATGGGTCATCTTGGAATGTCCCTATGAAGCTTAGGAACCTATGAAACAGCCCCAAACCTGAAAGCAAGCCTCCAAAACACTATCTCCCTTTGTTATCAGATTTGCAGCAACTTTCGTAGTGCTGCAACATCTCCAAACTTTGATTTCTCCGGTGTGAGATTTATGGAAAAAAGACAATTTTTAGAGCTTAGTGGCACCCACTTGATGAAATTCAACTTTGTGTTGCTTCTACAAGTATATCTAACTTTCCCCTCTTCCTCTTTCTTCTAGATTTATTGGCCTTAGTCAGCTGTTGTTTTAGTAGTTTGAGTTTCCTTTTCAAAACTAAATTCTATGTATACATATTTCTCACTTTCCTATGCAGAGGAAAGGTCCACTTCAACTTATGTTTGGCCTTGTTGATGATAGGTTCAACAATTTTTAATTGATTAAATAAGCTCAGTGTATCCTTTTGATCATTTTCTGCAAGCCAATCCACTTGTTGTTGAACTTCCTCTATTTGTTCCATCAATTTGTTGAACTCATTTTTCTCATTAAATACTTCCATTGTCCTATGCTCTAGCTGAGCAATTTCTTTCACTTGCATCTCTATTTTTCTAAAAGTAGACCTAGTTCTAGGCCTCCTAGACTATTCAACTACCATATTTTGTACATCCTCTAGGTCTGCCTTCTTTTTACCTTTGTCTTCACTAGTAGGTACCAAGGATTTCTTTGATGGTTTTCCCTCACTAGACTTAGTATATTCTTGTAAATTTTTCCTCTTGAGGTCTCTATTTTCTTGTTGCAATTGTGCTATCATTAAATGTGCCATGCTAAGTTGGTATTGCAATTCCTTAATTTTTTTATCCTTTTCATCAACTTCCACTTCTTCATGTGCACTCTTTGATATCTCAAAAGCTTGAACAGGTGTAAGGTCTACAGGAAATCTCTTAGCTGAAGCTCTTGTTCTTGATCTCCTAGCCACTTGTTCTACCTCAAGTGAGAAGTGAAGTTTCTTGGCACTTCTTTTGTTCACTAATTTGTTCCTAATCAAAGGCTTTTTCATTGAGCCATCTCTTGCAGATGAGACCTCTTTGGTTGCAACTAATGGGGTAGATCTCTTACTCTATTGGATATTAGAGGACTATGCCATCCACCCTGAAGAAATCAAAAAGTCTTGCCATGACTTCTCCCTCTTGTCAAGTTCTTTTATCACTAGCAGTTTAATCAATGAAAAATGGAATAAACTAGGTTCAATCTAGCTCCCCTTTGCTTGAACTCTGTCAGCCATTTTTTTGATACTCCTAAACAAATAGTAAGGAATATTTAATGGTTTCCAACCTGTAAAATGCATTAGAAGTCTAATGTGGTACTGATAGACTTTTTTGAACCTCCTTTCACATGTAAAATACCTTTGAATCACTTTTAGCAGCTTACTATGGTGGTCCAACAGATAACTCCTTGGAATAACATACCCATACCCCTCCTGGTATTGTGGCTTCATAAATTATTTGAAATGACCTAAATCCAACTCCATGCCTTTGAACCATTATTCACCGTGTAAAGAGATATAAGTGGCAGCAGCTATTGATTGCTTTGAGATAGCAAACTCCAAATTTCCAAATTTTACTTCCAACCCTTTTAAATTTAGCACAAACTGTTTAGTGGGTTGCAAGTGGTGACACTAACCCTGAATCTTCTCACTGAATGCAATACAACCAACTTGTTCAAATGATACCCTAATGACATGCCCAGAGTTCACTAGACTAAGGTCTTGGGATTCATATCGCGCAATATATCCTCCTTTTACTTTCTTCTTTCCTTCTAGGGTCTCCATCATCAAATATACAAGTTCTACAATTTCCTCAAAACAGGATATGATGTTGTTGAAAAGTGGAATATGCATCACGTTTGAGGTAGGGTACTTTTGCAGCAAACAGGGGAGTTTCACAGCAACTACAACCCGAGCTCTTTGAAGGAGGAGATGAAACACAACTTTGATCAAATATGTTCAATTGAGGTTTACAAAGGATGTGTTTAGAACTCAAAACAGCTTAGTACATAGTGAAAATGAGCTTTATGTAATGAGAGAGGTGACCTAGACCTTTCGCAGCAAAAGTCAGTGTATTCATAAGTTTGAATAGCTCGGGTTTCTTTTAGACTCTCAGACCAATTGAGTGATAAAACACATATCACATACAACGTACAGAACCTCACAGGAGATGAAGAAAACATTACTCAGAATCGTGATGACGTTTTTTTCCAAATGCGCAGCAACACTCGGATTTTCGTAGCAACAGCTCGATTTTCACAAGTCTCTTATTTGTGCAACAACTCCTCTTTCCAACCCTACAAACTCTCTTCTTCGACCTCCAAAACCGCTCCAGAGCCAACATGAATTTCGAATGAGGGGAAATGAGGAGCCACAAGCAGATTTAAACTCCTCATGCCACTAGAGCCTTCTTTGAAATCATGACGGCCCACTTGTTGATGTGAGAAATGAGTGAGGAGTATCTTTGTAATGGTGACCATGATATGACACAACTGATCATAACTAACTCTCAAAATTGACTCTAAAAACTGACATGAGATCAACATAACTAACTCATGATGACCATATTTTTCATGACATGACCACTAGAATTTTCCATGATGACATAATGACCCTTCATGATTACCCTTTCAGATCATGATCCTTTATGACATTACACTTTGAATTATGACAAATTGACCCCTTTTGACTCAAACAAAGTTTATGTGACACTCAATCCAAAACTAGATCCTTTTTTACTATATACCCCTCTAGACCATATCACTCATGAAATCAAGACTAATATTTAGAAAATTTACCTCAAATGAATAGTAAGATAGAAATGACTGAGATTCCTATAATATAGGACCCTAACAGAGGTGTAATTGAAGAAACTACAAACAAAATGTAGACTTGCGGACACAACGAAGAATAATATATCAAGTGGAGAATTGTTGATATTCATACAAGGAGAGTTACAAGAATGAAACTTCTCATAAAAACTAGGGGGGATTCCATAAAAGCTACAGACATAACCCTTTTCCATTGATGTCAAAGGGGGAGAAATTTCTAGTAACTTGGTGGAGAGATTGCAGATTGACAAGATTGTAGATAGGAAGTAGTGCTCAAATGTACGAGGATGCCATCAATGAAAAGGGGGGATATTGTTGATCATTGTGTTTTCATTGAGGTTAAGGTAAGGGGGAGTCCTCGGTGAATATATGACCATGTTTGAAGAATTCCCAACATGCTCGTTGCTTAATTGATTGATGGGTCTGATATACTGCCCAAACAATAAAATTCAAGGACAAGTGGCAGCCTTTTAGGCATACCAGGAGGCCCATAACTATTTTTGGAAACCACCTTTACCCCCCCAAGTTATTCTATCATGGCAAGGTGAAAATATAGCTTACCAGATCTAAGTGATATCTCAAAGCTAAAACTCATGGATTACCTGATATCCTACATAATTGGCACTTGGTCGCATCCCCTGGTCATGAAGTGCTAAGGAATAGTGCCTAAGCACTAAGAGTCGGTAAAGGAGATAATATGCAATATAAGCAAAGTCACATGCTTACTAAATAACCAAGATTTTGGATTTTTATCATGGTTAGCAAGTGTACAGGTGTTTCCCAGTTAACACACATATGGTAGATGACATGGAAATGGTGGGCCCCCATACCGAGGTATTGGCATTATATAGTATAAAAGTTGAAAAGGAGAGGCTAATATCTATTATAATATGGTAAATAAATGAAGTTGTTGCATATGGACGAGGGGTGACAGAGTTGATGATGTGCATATAGCAACAAGTGACACATGGCATGAAAAATTGAAGTTTTTTTACCAAGAAATAGGGCTTTGGAAAGTGACATGTGGAAAATGACATGGTAGATGGGCCATGTGGAAGACAATGATTGGTCCATAGTGGATTTATGTGGTAGACCCAGAGGTTTAAGGACTCGTGCTAGGACTAAGTTCAACAAAGATTTTCCATGTGTTTGTTTTTGGGTAGAAAGGTCGAAAGGTTGTGGTTACAGGTCTCGGTCACAAAGAGTTAAGGGTTCAACCCATAGGGGCCCTATAACAAGGTACCTGGGTACCGAAGTAACGAAATGAGCAAATGTTTAAGCCCTCAGGGATAGCATGTTTCGATGTGACAACGAAAGTGGCATCAATTGTTAAAAGACAATCTATATACTGGGGTACCAAGCTATCGAAATGGACCAACATGCTAGAACACTTTCGCATGGCGTCTTTTGGTATGACGAGGAAAATGCAATCAATTACATGTGAGTTTGAAAATTTTGTAAGTTGACAATCTGCCTACCGATTTTAGTTATCACACCAATATTGAAACATTTTATACTAGAGCGATGTGTTAAGACCAAGGTCACAACACGCATTCATGGGTGTTTAATGGTTTTGCACTGGGAGCCAAATGGTTATGAAAATAATTTGGGTATTCAGTATCTAGTATTTATGGTCTAGGTTCTATTTATCATATTTCTGCATAGAGGACCTGGTCACATGGTATGGTCGAGAAGAGGTAAAGGAAACATACTACAGGGCTATATTAGTCAATGATCCAAGGAAATGCTATGGTAACTCAATTCCTAAACAAGGGATTTCAATTGCTTAAATGGACCTGCATTGGATCTTAAACAAACACAACATGTGGATATGACATAAAGGGTCTGGGCACATATATGGGAGTATGTAGGAGCTCAAGTACCTATGTTTCAAAGAGGTTGGATGGAAGGGAGATAAACATGAAAAGAGCACTATATAGATGATGTAAAGAGCTTAGCATGAAAAAGAACAAAGTTGGAGACAAAAGAATAGTAACTATGGCGCCATTATAAACATGAATCATGTGGTTAAAGTGAACAACGAATGTGAAATGTGAGATACATGTGCTAGTTAAGAGAAGAAAGAGTTGTGTTGTCTAGTATCTGAGAGGTCTACTAGTTAACCAAAAAAGAATATATAGTTACTTAAATAAAGAGTACAAAAAGGAGATCAAAGATCAAAGAGTCTAAACAATCAGAATTAACAAGAGTTCCTGTGAATAAAGATCCAGTTTGAAAATATAATTAAAAATGGTATATGAGGAGTTTAGTGGGTGAGCATATGTGTTGGTTATGAGAAAAAGATATATTAGCTATCGATGTAAATATTAAATGACACATGGGAATGAAGGTGACTAGAAGAATTGCAAAAGAGCACATTGAATCAAAAAAATAAGATTTAATATTATAGAGAAAGAAGGTGATCCAAAAGAATAGCTACAAAATAGATTGGATTGGATCAAAATTTTGAGAAGATTGGTGTCCACTGCAAGTTAGTGCTTGCAAATGTGAAAGGATTGGTGTACCATGCAAGTTGGTGCTTGCAAAGCTAAAAGTATCGGTGTCTCCTATAGGTGGGTGCATACAAATATTGCAACAATAGGTTGGTTCCCACATGAACAGAGGACGCAGACAGCCATCGCAGCAACAGAGGAACAAGCAGAGCTATAAGGAAGTAGACAGAGCCATCAGAGGAGCAATGGGTACATTTATATTATCGGGAGCTATTGGGCCACAAAAGAATTATATGCATGAAGATACATGCAGAGCAGCGTATATCATACATATGTGTTTTTACACTATTGGAGGCATAGAACCTTATATATATACACACTATCGGGCCCGTAAAACCCATGTATGCATGCCTTGACACTATCGGCGGACAGAAAGCCCATATACATAGGCTTAACACTATCGGAGGCAGAAGACTTGGCTCTAGAGAAAATACACTATCGGAGGCGGATTGCAGACTTGAAACTCTATACATGGGAGTGTTGAGTTGTATCGGGTTCGGCACATCGCATCGCTATGAGGGGTCTACGTTAACGTCGAGCCCTAACCCTGTGCGACTTTTGATCGCCGATAGCGAGTATCGCATTGGCACTTCAGAAGTGGGAGCTACATGTCAAGCGATCCATTGCGATCGCCGACAGCAATATAGCATCAGACCTCCGGCAAGGTCAACTCCCGACTGCGATGCATATCCACGCGGACCCGCCACACATTACAAATATGACTTAATCTATGATTGCATCCATCGCATATCGCAAGCCATAAAACCTTGCCACATTGGAAGCACCGACTGCAATAGGTTGTGGACCCGAAGGGCATATTAACTATGGTTTAATACCATAACGCATCCAGTCCATCGGAGCAGTGGAGGATCAATCGACGGAGTCATGGGTCTGATATATAAAAGACCTCCTGGAGTCACGAATCGTTGATTGTGATTTAACCGCAGACCCAATACAGGGAATAGGTGTGATTTTAATATTTCCTGAAGTCCACCTTTTAGTCTGTTTGACTGTTTTTTCTCATATTCTCTGTGTAATGGAATGGCTGGCTTGCGCGGGGTGTTTTAAACCGAAAGGCTTACAATGGATGTTCTAACGGTTCAGAAGGCTGAACGTCAGAGAAAAGGAGTGAATCATGGCAATTATGATTGTGATCGGGACAAAACATCTCCGTTTAATTGAAAGAACTCTGTGTATGCCACAACCATTGCCAAAAGGAGCATTGTTACAGTAAACGGGGAGGATGTGTTCTTCGTGGATCGTTTGGACCAGTCTAATGAATCTACGTATCCCTAGAAATTCAGTGAACCTGCACAGCGTAGAGGAAGCTACAGCAACCGAGGAGGAAACCTAAGAGGCGGTGTAAGCGGAAACGAATGGATAGAGGCATGGGAATGTATAAAACAGTGAAAATAGAGAACTGTTGCGGCTGTTGTTGTGGTGAAGAACCGGAGTGTGAGGTAGCAGAAGCAGCAGAGGCAGAAGAGGCAGCAGAAGCAGCGGAGGTTGTAGAGGCAGCAGAAGCAGCAAAGGCAGGAGAGTAGGAGTGAGAGAAGCTCAGCTGAATAGAGTGTAGCAGCATACCAATTTATACCAAGGTTGGGTTGGAGCCCGAGAGGTTGGAGCCTCAAAACTGAATAGGACTGAAGTCATTAGGAGTAGGTGCTCCTAAGTGCAGAACCACTGCAAAGCAGAGTTGGTGCTCTAGAGGTTGGAGCCTCACTAAAGTCCAAGTTGGAGCTTGGCAACTATTCACAATCAGATATATACTTATATTGTATTTATTTCATTGCACTATCTTGAGTTTTAATAAAATCATTAATTCCAGCTGTTGATTTCTGTGTTCTGTGTATACATATACATATCTATATATGCTTTTGGCAATCACTAGAACAATTAAAAAAAAAAAAAGGAAATATTGATTCACCCCCCCTCTGAGTATTTCCAACAATTTTGTGGTTTTCTCCCAAATAGGTGTCCGCATATATCATGCGTTAATTGCTCTTAGGTGATTGATGTTTTATTGTGTTTGAATTATTTAATTAAGTAAAAAAATGTATTGTATGGATTCACCCCCAACCCTCCCTATTATAATTGTGAAAATCCAACAATGCTCCCCCACTAAGGTAGTTCCTTTTGGGATCCTTTAAAGATCAAGCTAATTTTTATTTTCCTTCCTTCTCCATTTTATTTCCTTATAAACCTCAGTTATAGATGGTTCCTAAGCTCAAGTCATCACCATCTATAGCACCATCCACTTCTAATCAAATCCAGTAGGTGACTAGCCCCCATATGCAGTTGACTCATTCCATTCTGTAGTTGGTTTCCATATTAACACAATCAAAAATTAGACCAACCTCTAGTCACTATCCTTCTTTCCTTTAACCTCAACCTTGCACCTTTCAAAGGTAACTTATCAATCGACCTCGTAACAGACCGATCCTTCCATTATTAATCAAACTACAATTTTTTTAAAGGATGTGCATGTCTAGCCTTCCACTACTAAACTCATGTTAAAGACTCATCATAGGCTCAACAAGATAAATTGTATCCAACACAATTTATTTTTACATCCTTTCAATTATTCCCGTAGTAATTCATTTCAATGATTCCCTTACTCCATCCATAATCTCTATTAATTCATCTAATAATATCTCTATAAATTCAATTCACAATCCCCTTAATAACTCCTTAAATTCTATCATTGCTTGTAATAATATATATGATTTTCGTTGCTTTCCAAAACCTAATTTTATTAATTCTCCCCTTTCTTATATAAAAATCCCCTCACCCCTACCCTCTTACAATCTGAGTTCCCTTCCCTCAACCGTTGTGAACTTATCCTCATTAAATCTTGATCCACCCATCATTCATCTTCTTAAAAAAGGCTTTGGTTTTTCCTTTATCCCCCAATGCATATCGAATACATTCTTTGCTCTATCAAGTCTATCACACAACATCTTCCTACACATGATGCTGAAGAGATTCCACAAGAGTGCAATGGAATTTTTTGTCATCTTTCTAATCCAAATCTTTCTAAAGATGAATTTCAATCCATCTAGCATCTTAATGACAACCCTAATGTTATCATTCTAAAGGTAGGTGAAGGAAATTCTCTAGTAATTATGAATACATCTTACTATGAAGCTAAAATCCTCATACTTCTCTCATATTCTTCCTATAAACCCCTCTCTAAGAATCCAATCAATGCCATCACTTATTATATTACTAAATCCATTAAATCTTTGTCCTTGGACTCATCCACTCAAAAGTGTATTCTCCTCCATAAACCCCAAATTCCAAGGATTTATGGTCAACCTAAATTTCATAAAAATACATCCCTCTTATACTTATAATTAGCGCTATTGGAGCTTGAAATTATGCCTTGGCTCATTTTCTAGCTAATAAAATTTAATCATTCATTGGAAATGTCACGTCGGCAGTAACTCCACGAATGAAATTGATTTTGCATTAAGATAGAACATGGATATAGACATGGAGAGGGAGACTATTGGGTTTCATCTCCCAATGTCTCTTCATCTTCCAATTCCATTTATTTTACTATTTACAATATTTACATGGATTTACCTAATCTTAAAGATTAGGTGTCAACATTCCTCCCCTTAATCTGAAGGGATGTTGGTGAGTCCAAGAATCATTCTGAATCTTTTAAATTTTTCCCTTCCAAATGCTTTGGTGAAGATGTCTGCAATTTGCTCATTTGTGAAACAATGTCCTAGGGGGATTGTTTTGGCCTCAACATGATGTCAAATCAAATGGTATTTTGTATTTTTGTATTTGGTTTGATCATGGAACTTTGGGTTCTTGGACAAATTTATTGCAGAAGTGTTGTCAATCAAAAGAGGAGTTGAATGCACTTGTTTGTCCTGCAAATCTTCCAGAATTTTCTGAGCTACACAATTTCTTTTGTTGCTTCAGTTGCTACCACATATTCTGCCTCAATTGTGGAATCTACTAAAACTGATTGTTGGCATGACCTCCCGGAGACATCTCATGGTCCTAAACTCATAACATACCCTGAAGTAGATACCCCAGTTTCTTTATCTCCATCAAAATCTGAATCCAAGTATCCAATCAAGCTGGAGTCACCCACCTGTGTATACTTGAGTCCAAAGTCTTGAGTTCCTTTCAAGTACTTTAGAACTCTTTTTGCAGAAGACCAATGACCCTCACAAGGATTTTGCATAACCTGGAGAGGATTCCAACAACAAACGAAATGTTTGGTTAGATATTGGTCAGGTAGTTGAGACTTCCTACGAGTTGTCTGTACTTTTTTTCATCTTAAAATTATTTTCCTTCAATGAATGTGAGCTTTAATTTTTGTTCCATTGGAGTAATTAAAGAATTGCACTCAACCATGCCAAACATGTTCAACAAATATCCAGTGTACTTCTTTTGAGAGAGGAATATAAAATTCGGATGTTGAGTTACTTCAATAACAAGATAGTAGTGAACATAGCCCAAATCTGTCATTTCAAAACCTTTCCTTAGTTCTTTCTTTATGGATGCAATGTAGTTCTCATTGTTCCCTGACATCAGAAGATCATCTACATACACCACAAGATATAAAATTGTTTCGGTAGCTTTCTTGACAAACAAAGTTGCATCATCAAGATCATAATGTTTGAAATTGTGTTTCAGAAGATGCTCAGTTAATTTCTCGTACCAGGCTCGTGTTGCTTGTTTGAGGCCATACAGGATTTTACAAGCTTGCATGCTTTGTGTTCCTGGCCCTTCACAACAAATCCTTCTAGTTGGGACATAAAAAACATTCTCTTTCAGATCTCCATTCAAGAAAGTAGTTTTTACATCCATTTAATAGACTTTCCAACCATTTTGAGTTGCCAAGGCAAAGAATGTCCAGATGGTAGCCCATTTTGTTGTGGGGGAAAAAGTTTCCTCATAGTCGCCCCCTTCCTTTTGTGCAAAACCTTTTGCCACAAGCCTGGATTTGTGCTTTTCAAGTGAGTCATCTACTTTACACTTGTTTTTAAAGACCCAATTGCAGCTTATTAGTTTGGTTCGTAATGGAGGATCAACCAGCTTCCAAGTGTCATTCTTTATCAAAGCATCATATTCTTTCTACATTGTTTCTTTGCATTCATCATGAGAAGTGGCTTCTTTGAAGGAAGTTGGTTCGAAATCTATAGACAAATTAAATTCACAATCATAAGAAACATCCATGTCAACAGGTGAATGAAAATCATCTACATCACCTCCATTCCATCTGGTTGAGTTTCTTGTTCCTGTCTTTCCAACCTCATCAGGATGAACACTTTCAAGTGTCTTTGTCAGCCATTTTGGAGGACCTATTTGAGATGGCCCAGGCTACTCAATTGACTGATATGGGGCTGAATCAAGATTTAGTCTCCCAATTCTATCAATCACATCACTCAAAATGTCATCAGTGGTTGGAGCTTCATGTTGGGGAGAGAGTGCTTCAGAAGAAGATTCCACATATTGATCTAGTATAGGGATCCCCCCTTCAATATGTGGAATCTCATTATCAAACTCTTGAAAATACTTTTCATGTCTGAATCTATCCAAGCGTTCAAGTTGTCGCTCAACAACATTGTCAGTCTTGGAAGATTCAAAAAAGATCACATCTCTAGATATTATAAAACTTCTTATTCACTTCATCATGGAAATGGTATGCTTTGGAGATATTTGAGTACCCCAAGAAGATACATTTGTGACTGCTTGAGCCTTATGGTGCCAAGCCCTGATGGTTTGAATTTTAAATTGTCTGCAAAGTATATTGGTTCATCAATATTATCAGTGAATTCTTCAAAGAAATCTCTTCTGAAAATCAAGTGGCAAGTTGCTCCTAAATCAAACAACCAAACATATTTCCATGAAGCAAGTGAAGCATTGAATAAGTATTCAGTTACTCCAATGTTGCAATGTGCCATAACATATTGAGCGGACTCGAGTGCTTTCCCTTTCCTTTTGTCAATTGTTTTACTTTTTCCTTCATTTCTTTCCTACTCAATTATGTCCCAAGGCAACTTAAATGTGGAAGCATCATTTCCATCTCTATTGCATCGTATGCAATGAAGATCATACCTTTCTGCTTGGAAATGTTTGTCCCCCTGTGTCTAAAATTCTTCCTTCCTCTTGCTCTTCGGCCACTTCTTCCACTAGAAGAATCTTGTGCATAATTCTTCTCTTTCTATGCAAGGGACACATCTTCTTCAGAAGATTGAGCAGTTGTCTTCTTCCCAAAATCCTTCTCTCTTTCAGCAAACTTCTTCTCATGGGAGTCAACGGTAATATCCTTAAGGTTGTCGCTTGCAATGACTCAAGATAATGTGAATAGGTGGGATATAGTGCCTTCACATAAGCTATTAGAGGAATATATATTTCAACGCCAGTGGATTTTATGTCATGCGTAATGGATCTTACTTATGATGCTAAGGCAAGAGGGTCATCATTTTTCAACTCAAGATTGAATAATTTGATCATTCGTTGAACCACTCCAAGCTCAAAGTGTGAGTCATATAATTCCTTCAACTTCTTTAAGGCTCCAAAGGAATTTGAAAATGGAGAAATATCACTACTCACCTTTTCATTTACAAACGATGCAATCAAGGGATAGGCCTTGTTGTTCTTGTTTTCCCAAATGGCAAGCTTCTTATCTAAAATGAGTTTTTCCAGTGGATTGTCTCCTCCTTCACAAACTCTTTTCCACAACTCATTGAAAATCAAGGTGTGTTATATCTTCTTGGACCACTCATAATAATTCTCTTTGCTAGATAAAACTACTCCCACAATGGAGATCAGTGAATGCATCATCAAAAAAGAATTACATTATTATGATTTCCAAAATAGTTACAGTTTTAAATTCCTTTTTCTTCTTGATTAAATAAGAAACTGGTTAAATATATAAAAATGGCAAAACTTCACTTTACACTATGTCAATTTTAATATATCACCACTCATATATAACATACCACTCATGACGTATATCTACGTACTCTCTTTCCATATTATACCAACTTCATGGCATTCGTATATCATCCAAGATATTATATATTATATATCATACAACCAACGCACATCAAGTCATATATCTCGGCTCATGGTTTATGAACACTCATTTAAAATAAATATGTCTCGGCTCATGGTTTATCACAGTCTTTACAAAGAGAAATCAACGCACAAAGCATATTTTACATACAATATGGAATTGAGGCATGCGGTTTTCAACAGTCAACACATATTGTTCTTCAACAGTCAACATAGCATTCTTGGTTTTCGGCCTTCAAAAAAACAGAATGCAATCTCCAACGCATACATACCACGGCTTTCGAAAAAAGAACTCAATGCATACAGCGCACAACTCAAACTTCAACACACATCCATAGTATATGTAACACCATTATACCATTTGCAACGCACCATTTAC
Source organism: Pinus taeda (assembly GCA_000404065.3). NCBI lineage: Eukaryota > Viridiplantae > Streptophyta > Pinopsida > Pinales > Pinaceae > Pinus > Pinus taeda. The sequence continues at coordinate 65,712 of APFE030207090.1, read as the reverse complement.
GTCCATTCCAATGCATAGCATGCCAGTGTACATACCAGGGTCATGGTCAAGCCAACTCAACACATCCCATTACACCGTCTTTCCACATAACTTTAATGCTCAACACAGGTTTTATAGCTCGGGAGTTTAATCAACGCACAGTCCAGCATTGAATTGAAACAACCATCGCACTATCTCCAAATTGTTCAACGTTTAACGCAGAGGTTATACACCGTCCAACGCCACGATGTAGTAGATAGTGTTCAGATGTATTCAATGGCAAATAAATGAATACGAACAGGCAGAGGATGGCAGGGATTTGATACATAAGATACGGATTTGATACACATAACATACACGCCAAAAAAATGGCAGGAGGGAGTTACAAGCAGAAAGAGAAACCAAAATGAGGAGTTGGATTTGATACCATGTCAGGTGAAGAGTAATTCCATTAATGAAATTGATTTTGTATTAAGATAGAACATGGATATATACATGGAGAGGGAGACTATTGGGTTTCATCTCCCAATGTCTTCTTGTCTTCCAATTCCATTTATTTTACTATTTACATGGATTTACCTAATCCCAAGGATTAGGTGTCAATGGGGAAAACTCCATCATCTATCAAAGATTCTCTAACTTCATTCTTGAAACTCGTAATATTCACCTTGATGAACAAGACATCATGGTTAGTTTTGTTGTCATCTCTTTATTTACCAAAATACATGTTCTTGAAGCCCTTGACCTTATCTCTAAAGTTGTCAACCCAAGAACTCTTAATCATATTGAATTATGTGTCACCTTTACTCTCTTTACCTTCAAAGAAGCATGTTGCAAACTTAAGGTACAGCGATGGGATCATCCTTATCCCTTGTGGTTTCCAACATTTTCATTGAACATTTGAAAGCTTTAGCCTTAAGCAACTTCCATCTAAAGCCTAAATGTTGGTTTTGGTTTGTTTATAATACCTTTATTGTTTGTACTTCTCTAAAATTTTTCTTTTATCACCTTAATGGCATTTCCCCTCACAATGAGTTCACTATAGGAGTCTAAAAGGAAAACTCTCTTCCTTTTTTAGATGTTCTCATCTCTTTTCAACCTAATGATTGCCTAACCAACCAAGTTTACAAAAAAAAAGACACACGAACAAATATCTTCATACCTTTTCTCACCACCACTTTGCACAAAAATCAGTGATTCCCAAACTTTCATTACTTGGTCCATTCAAATCTATGCTCCTCAATTCATTGAAATAGGAAAATCACACCCCATTAACACCCTTAGCTCTAATGGCTATTCAACCTCCCAAATAAACAAAGCTCTATGATCCCTCCACTCTAAAATTAAACACCCCCTCCCATACCCCACCTTTAACTCTTATTCCCCTTCCCTACCACCATGGTGTTATTAATCATATTTCCAAGATCTTAGCTCAAGTAAATATTAAAACTCTTTTAAAACCTTATAAAACCCTTCAGCATCTTTTTAGAATTGTTAAAGATAAATATGACCTAATGTTAGGCCAAGGAGTTCACCAAATTCCCTACTCTTGTGGCAAATTCTACATCAACCAAACTAGTAGATCAATCAAAACCCACCTTAAAGAACACATAGCTAACACATTCCATTACAACGTATATAGTTATGTGATTCTTTAACACTCCCACAATTCAAAACACCTTATTTGTTTTGGACCAGATGAAAATCCTTGCATTTGTACCTTGTTGCTCCTATATCACATGAGAAGCTCTTGAAATTGAAAAGCACCTGAATAACTCTAATGGGAAAAATGGTTACAAGCTCAACCAACCATGGAATCCCATTATCCATCAACTCGCTCATTAAACATCTCTTTTCCTTTCCTTGAACCACTTTACTTAATTTCATTCCCTCTTCTCTCATTCTCCTCAAATCTTTATCTTTCTTAATTCCTTGTCTATTCTTCCATTGCCACGTTTGAGGACTTTCTTCTACCCTTTCCTTCTTTCTTACAAACTTTGCATAATCTTTCCTCGTTTTTCCTTATCTAGTATCCTTAATTCATTCCTTGTTTTCCCCCTCCCCTTCCTTATTGTTGCATTATTAGCCTCCTCAACTTTCTCTCCTTCCTTATTATTCTTATTTATCACTTTTAGTCTTATTTTGACCATCTAACCTCATCCCAATATAAATTGTGTTCTCACCCCTTACCTTTTTCCTCTTTTCTAATTCCTTTTTTATTGTTCTTATTTATCACTTTTAGTCTTATTTTTAGCATATTAACCCCATTCCAATATAATTGTGTCTTCACCCCTTACCTTTTTCCTATTTTCCAATTTCATTAATTTATCCTCAATGGCTTTTTAGTTACAATTTTTTATTATTTTAATAATTTGTCATTAACACTCTCTTAGCTATTTTTTAATTGTTTTAGTTTGTTTTCTTCACCGACTATCATTATCCACTCCTACTTAATCATTCCTCGCCTTATTCTTTTGCATCATTCTATATTTTATATCCCTGATGATGGATGGAATATCCACACAAAACGTGGGACATTTAGTAAACTCCCCCACATTTCAAGCTTCAGAAACTTTTTGCTTTATTATGTCCAACTGTGAAAACCTCGTAATCAAATAAAGGAATATTGATTCTTTTACCATGAAATCCTACAAAATCAATTTATATTGATAAAATTGTAAATATCAAATGTTATGATTACACAATCCAATATAATATGGGTATATGATAATGTTGATCCTTTTTCCCACTAAAAATGACAATTTAAACAATCCAAAAATGCACTTTTGGTCAGGATTGCATAGCTAGCTTTTGGTAATGACAAACCAGAAAAATTCAAATTCATGGAAACACTACCCCCTTCTATTTTACTCATCTCCTAAAGTTAGTTGGCCTCCTATACTAAAACATAATTTTCCTACCTCTCCCATCTTGTTTAAATTCAAATTCATGGAAACACTATCCCCTTCTATTTTACTCATCTCCTAAAGTTAGTTGGCCTCCTATACTAAAACATAATCCTACCTCTCCCATCTTGTTTGAGTCCACCTATTTCCTACTTAAGTTGCCTAAGCATATGTACAAAAGATATATCTTTAAACTACACAACAAAGAAATAAATAAAAGCCATGGTTAAAAACCTTGCTCTTCCCCTTTCAAAAATGTAATTTTGGCTTTCTTCTTTAAGGATAAAATAATATTGTATTTTTGGTATTTTGTTTATACAAAAATAGATAGATGCAGGTAATAAAGTATTATTTTATTCAATTTACTTTAAAGTTGTGTAAAAAAAAATTATTAATTAAAAGCCCAAAAATACATGTGTTAAAGTGTACAGATTGTGCTCCCTCTTGGGCAAGAACCTAAATTGCAAGTGATGGTAGTTTTTGTCTCATGTATAGGATTAAAGCCAAATGCTACTAGAAACCACAATAACCCCATCAAGAGTAATCTGAGCGACCATAAGGGAAATTGACTTTCTTGCAGGGGCTATCTAGACTAAGACCACCTTTTGACCCTTGAGGAAGTCTTAAAACTGTTTCTAATTTGTGCTGGGTAAGAGCAAAATTCTACCCCCTTATTGACCACCAATGGGTCATTTAAAGTCATGTGATTTCCCTTGAATAATGGTAACGAATATACTTGCATTCATTGATAGCAATCAATGATAATCATCCTTACTGTTAGAAATTGAATAACAGAACAACAGAAGACATAAAATATTGTAGGAACACAAACACAGAAAAACATAAAACAAGAGAGACATATCCATGGTTCACCCAATTTGGGCTACATCCACGGAAAAACAGCTAGTCTTTGCTTTTATATTATCCAGCAAAAAGAAGAGATACAACCTACAACAAATTCGTTGTAACTTCCTCTTTGCCCTCACACAGTGTCCTCTCTTATGATCGAACAAAATAATAATACCTAGCGGCGATACAATCCCCTCATATAAACCGAGTTGCCTCCTAGGGCAAAAAACCTTAAATTAACATAACTTCTACCATTAAATCTTTTGTCTAATGAATAGCTCAAATTGACTACGAAATTACAATATTTTACAAGGCAAATTTTATCTAATTTTTGTTTTGGGGGCGCTGCCCCAAAACCCCTGCTAGGGGGGACTAAATGCCTACCGTCGCTCCCCCCAGCGGCACTGGTGGGGGGAAGCCCCCCAACAGGGATTGGGTCCAACCACCGCTGAAACAAAACCTCGAAATCAAGAAGATAATCAGACTCTACACCCAACACTCTCTGTCACTTGATCACTAACTTATGACAGTTTCGCCACCCGAAAACAGATTGTACTCATGAAAATTGTCCATATTGATTGCTTTAACAATAAAAAGTGCAAATACAACAATCATCATCCTTTATATTTTAAAAAAACACATTATGGATAACAAAATTTGACCTATTAAATTCAATTGAAAAATGAGAAGCATTAACAAAATTTTCATCAACACTAGAAATACACTAAACATAGTATTTCCCTACGTACATCGTGAACGTCCTGAAAACCATAAAAAGTTCATTTACCTTCACCCATAAGAACCCATACCATTTCAGCAATGTCACGTAACATACAAGATTCTCTTAGAAATATCTCATAATATACAAGATTCCCAAATTTAGTCTAACAGAGCTTTTCCGGATTCTCCAAAAACCCACTATCTTGCAATTTATAACATTTAGCAACCTTTAGACCCCTTAAAAATCCACTATTTAACAACACTTAGACCTCTTAAAACCCAACATTTTGCACTTTATAGCATTTAATAACCCTCATTTTTTTACACATTTTATATCATTTACTTGTTCTTCTACCTGGCCTCTACAACAGATATACCAATTAGGAAGAAAACAGAGACTCTAGAGTGCCGAGGTCAAATCACCATGTTTTGGTATTTTGGGGATCGGAGTTTTACTGCATAAATAGCTTTGGATGTTAATTTATAATGGAGATAATCGATGCCCATCCCAAAAGATCGTAAAAAGAAATAGTGGCAGAGCATTCAAAAATTTCGGAGGCAAATATCAATTCCCCATTGAAGAGGGGATGGTATTGACGGAGATTTCATGTGTGTGAGAACAATGAGTGTTCAACGAACGTGCAAACGAGATAATAATGCCAGACTGTACAGCCAAATCCAGAAGATATCGAATGGTCTGAGTAGCAGTGACTTCATGTTCCCTCACTTTATGTAGTGGAAGATTCACTGGTGTGATACAAGTCACACAAGAGGACAATATACGGAATTTTTTCTTAAGATTTAAATAAAGATACCGATCTTCCCTCCAGAGAAGCTATTTGAACCAGAGATCAACTGCAATCCGCAAATCCTTACTAGTCCTATTTGCAACAAGTACTTTAAAAATATAATAAATACATGCTGAAGGGGATTCCGCTTTGACAGGTGCCTGCAATGAAATAACGCTGGAACAGATTTTTTCAAGTATTTGTATCATGTGCTGATGATTGATTCAAGTGCCAGAAATGAAACAGAATGGAATACGTGTTCATCAACAATAAGGAGGGAGTGGTTGGTTGCCAATTGTTGAAATAGTAGCGAGAGAAGGTCCTTCTTGACTTGTGCCTTAGTCAAGAAAGACTTCAATTTGTTTTCCACTTGTGAAGTTCGAGTTCATGAGATGGACGAGTTAATTTGTTAATGCGCAGAGATGGAAGCTCAGTTATATGATTGTCCAAGTGCAAGTTCATATTTAGAAGGGAACGAGTTGATGAGCTTCAAGTCTTGATTGAAGCAAGGACTTGTTAACTAGCAGTTTGACTTAGTTAACAAGTCAAACTCCACTCGTGCTCTAAATTCGAACTTGCCAGATATAGCATGATCGAATAGCATAAAAGTAGAACAAAGGCACATCTTAGATCATTCTTGTATGCATGAGGCTACTGAAACAAGATTCTGAGATGGTGAGGTTACCTGACTCCCTCTGAAAATTGACAGCACCAACTCCTCTAGTTGCATACTGGCCATCATCTCCTAGCTCAATCTGAAACTACATGTCCTTCTGCTTCAGATGGCTGAAATTATTCTTGTTTTTGGTCATGTTGAAGGATGCTCCTGAATCAATATACCATACACTACTGTCTATGGAGCTTGCCATGCCCTTGAGGAGAAAAGCCCAAAAGGCAAGTGGAGGTAGCCACTCAGTCAGTGACTCCCAGTATAGGGAGAGTTCGAGCCAAGTGGGAAGAAGATTTATTTAAGGGCGATCAAGTGAGAGTTGGAACTTCCAGGACCACTTTCAACCAGAGTAAGCAACCGCAGAGGTACACGGGGGTACATGGCACTTATGACTGAGGTGATAGACTCGCAAAGCATGGTTGGAAAAAGCAAGTCTGCAAATTAGATTCCGTGGAAGAAAGCAGGGAAGCTTTCTAGTTCAGAGGGCACAGTTGTAGTAGTGGAGAACATGGCAGTGTTGAAAACAGATCCAAGTGGATGAGGTTCTTTAAGAAGCACCTTCCTCGCTAAGAGTGTTGAAAATAGTAGCAAGAGAAGGTCCTTCTTGACTTGTGCCTTAGTCAAAGAAAGACTTCAATTTGTTTTCCTTTTGTCAAGTACGAGTTCATGAGATGGACGATTCAGTTTGTACATCAACATAGATGGAAGCTCAGTTATGTGGTTGTCCAAGTACGAGTTCATATTTAGAAGGGAACGAGTTGATAAGCTTCAATCTTGTTTGAAGCAAGGACTTGTTAACTAGCAGTTTGACTTAGCTAACAAGTCAAACTCCACTAATGTTCTAAATTCGAACTTTCTAGATATAGCAAGATCAAATAGCCTAAAAGGAGAACGAAGGCACATCTTTGTTCATTCTTGTATGCATGAGATTGTGTATAAGAGCATACCTTGGAGAATCCATACGCTGTGACAAGAAGACATTCTTCACTGTGACAGGAAGACATTCTTTGTGCAGGTCTGTGTTAGGAATTTGGAGGAATTCCTAAAGAATAGGGGCCACTATTGCGCTAGGAAATAGCAAATTTCCAGTGCTAGAAAATCGGGGCAGAAATTGCACAAGGATTGAGGAGCTGGTTCGGGTTTTCTGCAGAGAGATTTCATGCTAAGTGCTAGCAATGAGAACAAGCTTGTTCTCTAAGTGAAATAGTATTGTCTTGTAAAGTGATCAATTGCTCAAATTTCTGTTTATAAAAATTCTACGGCAAAGCAGAGGGTTTTCCCAGTTGGTTTCCCTAGAAAATTGTTGTGTTTCTTGTGAAATTGTGTCTTTATCTCTGTATTTAATTCCGCTGCCTTTATTGTTGAGAATTTCTATGTCTTGGTGAAAAGAAAAATAGTTTCAGATTGTTCATTCAAGCAGCAAGTAGAATTTCAAGGAAATTCAACACCAATAGCCCAAAGATGGTTGGATAAGTGCATTTTGCATTCCCGTAGTTCACTCAAAATGGGGGGTATCCAGCTGGACACTAACATGTGAATGACCACAAGTACAATTTGCATACCCATTAATTCCCCCTGGAACCTGCCATGTGCTATTATATAGTAGGCTTGATCGATATTTCACAATTCTATGTTCTGACCAGTTCATAGCACAGTTTGTTCTCCCATCCACCCAGATTCAATTCCAAGGGGCATGTTTGGCCTATTGTGACAAGGATCAAAAAGTAAGCAACCCCTGGTATAGGTCCCACTCTGATGGGGTTGGGACATCTCGGCTCTTGCTAAGTCACAAGTTTTTGAAATATCTAGGTTGTGGGTGTAACAGCACAAGTAAAACTAAAATTAATGTCAAAAGGAAAACAATTCTTTCAATGAAATTATACCTGTACTTTCCAATTGCGAAGTGACCACAAGACTTGGGGACGACTCTCCTCCCAACCGTAGGCTCAATTGTGCAGGATTCTGCTACAACTGGCCACCCCCGAGCCCTCAATCAACGACTACTGCCAGTACTCCTAAGTCTTAGCATTCTCCCAAGAGAATGAAGATAAAACCTCAAAATGATGAACACCTCCCATCCTCCTCACCATCCATTAAATAGAAAAAAACATTGGAAGGAAAACACATGCACACCTCCATGTGTCTGCATGTCACATGCCCACCCTCCATGTGTCGGC